>JAJOOI010010303.1:0-21727 GCA_029582585.1 Solanum bukasovii | reverse complement strand
ATATTTTTTTAAAACAAACTTAAATTTTTTTCTTTTTGAAGGGGGTGGGGGGCTGATAGGGGTGGGGAGGGCGAGGGTAGGAGGTGGGGGGTGTAAAAAAATAAAAAATTAAAATTAGAAATATCTTTTAAAAACAACTTTTAATATTTTTTTGGGAGGGGTGGTGGTAGGGGTGAGAGTGGGGTAAAAATATTGAATTTAAAAACAAATTTTAAATTTTTATTTTTTTTTGGGGTGGTTGGGGGGATGGTTTGAGGGTAGGGATCAAATAAATTGATTTTTTCAACAATTTTTTTTTTAATTGGAAGTTGGAAGAGAGTTTTGAAAAATGTTTTCCTTAAGTTTTGAAGGGAAGTCATTTTCCTTAAATTTGAGGAAAATGAGTTGATTTGGAAAACATTTAACCCAACCAAACATGAGAAAATTGGAAAACATTTTTCGGAAAATATTTTCCTTCATACCAAACACACCCTAAGTGCAGTGGTAGAGCCATAAATTTTATCAAAGGTTTTCAAAAATAATGGTATATGGCTATCAAAATAAAACTAAAAAAAATAAAATTGTGCTATTTGCAAGGGCAGAGCTATAGCCACCCAGGGTGTCCAATTAGACACCCTTTGTTGGAAAATTACGTCAAATTCTGCATTTAAAAGATATATATATTTATATATATTTAGAGTTGGGCCTTTGGTGCAGTGGTAATGAGTGTCCATTTAAATGAAGGATTTCTAGGTTCGAACCCCAAATGGACACTCATTACCACTGGCTATTTAGGGTTCGAACTCAAAACTATTTTAATTCAAATGGACACTCATTACCACTGTGTCATCAAGGGTGTCCAACTTTAAATATATATCTTTTAAATGGAGAATTTGACATATATATACAACGTAATTTTCTGACGAGCTGGTCAATCTATGATGGCTATAGCTCCGCCCCTGGTTAAGTGTAATAAATTCATATAATTTTGAAATAGATATCGAAAAAGAATCAAAATTACTCTTGAATTATCTAAAATTAAGCACATATATTCTCTTTTTGTTTTTTTTTTATATATAAAAGATATCCCTCTTGTTTAATTTAAGGACCACAAAACGGACTGCAATTAGATATTACTTGGCATATGAAAGATTGCCTAGCTACATGTTGTCTACTTAGGCAGCTCGACGAGGCTAAAACACCCGCTCCTTTAAATTGATATCTTCCTCTCTCATTCAGATAGTTCAAGAATATATATACTTCATTTTAGATAGTTCAAAAGTATATGAAATTTCACATAGAGTTTATATTCAAACTATTACGAATATTTCAAATTAGTAATCAAACATTTCATAAAAGATAGGAGGAATGGAGATTTCAAAATTAATCTAAATATATTTAGAAAATAAAGAGAGAAATTCAAATCATGAGTGCTAATAGATTATTTTTCAGCACAAAAATTCAAAATCTAAAAGGGGATAAAAATAAACTGTGTGGGGGTGGGGGTCTAAAATAAAGATGTTGAGTTCTTTTAAAATTTTAAATTAATCCTAGATATTTATATTTTATATAAATTAAAATCATCTATATTTTGCTCCAAATAATTTTATCTACTCATTCTCCTCATTAAACACGCTATTGAATTCAAAGATAAGTCATTTTCCTAGACCCAAATTCAAAAGTTATTGATGAAAAATGGCCAAATTTTGAAATTCAGTACACGTGTTTTTTAAATAAAAAATTCATGACACTTATGAAAATGAAAATTCACAGCAATATCTTAGATTTTTAGTTGTTTAAGTTCATTATCAGTGACAACTGTCATTATGATTTTGTATATAAAAAAAATTCATAAATAGGTAAGAGATGAAACTTAATAACCTTCTTTAACCACAGTTTTGTCTAATTATGCTTCATAGTTATAGTTCAATTTGTTATGGTAATTCTCATTTGTATATTTCGTTGTTTTTAAAATAAATTATACAGAACTGAAAATTTGTATTTACATAAATACGTATACATATGTACAATATCATAACAAAATTACTATTGCATATAGAAATACAGAAATATATACAAATAGGACTAATACAAATACCTGGGATTCTTCATAGCAAATTTCATTAAACTATAGTCGTGATTCATAATTATATGAAACTATAGCTATGTTAAATAATACACTAGTAATGTTTGCCAATTCGCGTAATTTTTTATTAAAGAGCTATTTTTAAATGAATTTTCATTGGGCCTATCATCAGGCCCAGAGAGATCATGTAAGCCCAGGTATCAAGCTCCTTAAGGGGAAGCCACATTTACAAGATTCTTGGTAAGGCTATGGTGAAGTAGGCCCATGGACCTTACTGGCCCAATAATTCTATTTTGAATGGGCCCAAACACTATTTTGTTGTGTATACTTGTTTGAATGGAAATAAATCCAAACTAGAGCTTCTTGCAATTATGGGAAACTATTTATCAAACTTCTTATTAGTAAAAAAATTTATTTGCACTAGATATTTATATCAACTTAATGAATGTACAACACATGTATTAATATACTTTATTGTTAAATCATTGTTAGTTAGTAGGCATTCTAATTTTAATTTTTGCGTTAACCATGCTAAAGTAATATGATTTGACGTAAACACCTAATGCAGATAGAGAATTTAAAAAAACACCCATTATTTGACTGGGTGCTTTTACCCAAAATGGACCTTAACAAATAAATCACTAAGATTGCCCTTTAGGGCCCTAATTAGAGGTGTCAAATGAATGGATTAGGCTGAATTTAAGCAGGTTAAACTGGAAAGAGTTGATAAATGAGCTGGTTATTGACTCTCTAAAAAATTATTAGAGTTGAAATTAGCTACTCCCTCCGTCCCATTTTATATGTCACTTTTTTACTTTGCACTTGCATTAAGAAATGATGTAACTTTACCCTTCTACCCTTATTTAATATTTTCTTAAGTCAACTTTATTAATAAATGACAAGATTAATTAACTATAGGCAAAATATGGTAATTTATGCATAAATTTTATAAAATGACAAGTATTGTGGTCCAGCTATTTATAGAAAGGAATGACATATAAAATAGGACGGAGGGAGTAAAAAGCAGGTAAAAATAATGGTGAAGTAATACATAAGCCAAAGGTATACCATGATTAATCATGCTGCCACGTGTCATTAATAGATTGATTAATTTATTATAAATACCTAAGTGAATATGAGTGATTATTTTAATTTTCTTTATCATCGAAAAGGCTATAGGCTATGGCGCCTTTTTTTAACCTAACCTCGTTGACAGCCCTAGTTTTCATAGGGCAAATTATGACACTATTTAATTAGGACAAACATGATGTGGCCATAAACTTTGAAAGTTCTAAGATTTTAATTAATTGGCCTACAAAATATCTTAATTCATAGTACTACTTATTCGTTAATTTCTGCTAATATACTAACTCATTAATTAATTAAAGATTACAGAAAACATTAAAAAGGAAAATAAAGTGTACATATATACATTTCTCTCGACATTACTATCGTTTGCATCATTTTGATGATTGTTAACGCATAATTGATACTATACAACAATAATATATTCGGTGCAACTCCACGAGTAGAAGAAGAGGGAACTAAAAAAAATAAAAAAATTGAAGAGGGTAATAAAATGTACGCAAAACCTTGCTTATTCCTACCTTGTGATATAGAGACATTTGCTCAATTAATGCGGAACTGATACTACTACTACAACATCATATCATATCCAGTGTGATCCACAAAGTAGCAGTACACAAGACCTTATCCTACCTTGTGATGTAGAGACGCTGTTTTTGATAAACCATCGGTTCAATTAACACATAGTTGATACTACAACAACCACCACCACAACAACATATCAACAAAGTAGCTAGATCTGAGAAGGATAAAGGGTACGCAAGACCTTACCCTACTTTATGAGGTAGAGAGACTATTTGTGATAAGCCATCGGCTCAATTAGCACATAACTGATACCGCCACTACAACAACAACATATCCGGGGTAATTTCATAACTAGAATCTGAAAAGGATAAAATATTGTATACTAAACCTTACCCTTAACTTTTTGTGAGGTAAATACGTTATTTCTGATAGATCTTCTGCTCAATTAACGCATAGCTGACGATGAAAGGAATTAAAAAAAAAACTATATTAAAGTAATTTAGTTTTTTTATTACAACTCTATAAATTATAATTACAGTACTGGTAATATAAAACTTGAAACACCAGCAATTTTCACAATTAAAGTGATGTAGGTGGTGTGTTTAAATTAGGACAATATGATTTTTTTCTAGTCTCTGGAAGTCCAATAAAGAGCTCTGTCTCAACTTCCATTATTTGTCTTTCAACATCTTTCTCTACTTGAGGAAATGGTGTCAAAGTCAATGGTAGCACCTCACACTGAACAACAAAAAAATTTTGATAAAAAATCATTTTATTAAAAAAATTGAGAAATTTAAAGTAAAATTATTATGTATTAATAGATATCATTCTTTTTAAGAATGATTTTTAAAAATAATGTCACATAATATAGAACAGAATGAGTATGATCGACCACTAGCAAAAATATGGAACCGGTCTTAACACATTTAATATCTTACATATTTTTCTAGTATAACCAGTAATAAGAATGTCAAATATTTGTATTCATCTCAACTATTTTATAACGTAATACATACTATTTCCTATCAGCATAAATACCAAGTTACTATAATGATTATGTATCTATGTCCATCAAAGGCAAGTGTATTCATCTCAACTATTTTATAACGTTCTACATGTTATCTCCTATCAGCACAATTACCAAACTACTTTATGATTATGTATCTATACCCATCAAAGGCCAATGCTTATGCACATGAGAAAAAGTCACTTGATGTGTTTTTTATCTCTACTAAAATTTGAATATGAATTTTTTCATAAATAGTCATTAATCCAACTTCATTCATCAATCTTAACCAAACATTAAACACACATATTAGAAACATTGATATGCAGGCAAAAATTTGGAGTGATATATATCTCACCCTTATCCTCAAGTCTGCATTTTTCTTCAATAGAATTTTTTCCTAAGACAAGAGGAAAATATGTATTATAAGCCAATTGGATTAATAGTTTTGACTTTAATAGATATTTTATATTAAGTGATTTACCTCTTCCTTCAGTTGAGCAATCTGTTCCTTGAATAACAGATTCTGAAACAAAATAATACAAATAAACAAACGAAAATTGTATATAGGTTTAATCCATTTGTATAATATTGTATCGAGACAGGTTTAAAGAGAGCGATAATATAGTAAGACACTAACCAGATGTAATGATAAGCTTATAAAGTGATCAAACTAGCTTAATTATAAGCACTTTTTAATTTATCAAATCTATGCATTTATTTAAACATCGAAATGTTTATAAGCTAAAATCAACCGTAAGTTAGTCGTCACTCAAACTTATACCTATTCAGCTTATAAACACTTTTGATTAGATCAAGTAATTTACTACTATATCAATTGCTTATATTATTACAAGTGTCACTATTTTTACTCAAACACGTAACTGCTTTAATATCAAAACGTGTTTTTTCATCACTTGATACGTACAACGTACTTATCAACTACTTTTAATCATCTAACCCGAATCAGACTATAATTAACTTGTTAAAGATTGAGGCATACATAGATTTTTACCTTTCTTGCCCTAATGTTGCTTAAACTTTTTTCCAACTGTTCTTCTACCTGTTGAAGTTCATCCAAGGTGGAAGATTCTAGACCATGTCCTAAAAGCTTTCTGAAAATAATTCACAAAAAAAATATTTTAGAACTATTTGCTGATTTAATTATTGTGCAACAATGAAAATTAAGAGACAATTAATTAACCTCTTAGAGTCTTCAAGAAATTCAAGCTTTCTAGTCATGGTTGCAACTTCCTCTTTCAAATGCTACACAAAATAGTTAGTATTTCAAACATACCAAAAGTATTATTCATCTGTGTCGAATTCTCTAAAAATGCACAAATTTTAAAGAATTTAACAGTATACAACGACAATATTATTGAAGTGTGCAAACAACATATATACCTATCAATACAAAATCAGGTATATGCAAATCAATGTTACTTAAAATAGAGAACTTGAAATAATATTTTTACCATTCGCAAAATTGTCTTTCTTTTTTTCAAGTGAAATTCATGTTAGAACTTCAATTACCAAATACTCAATTCGCAAAATTGTCTTTCTTTTGAATCCGCGATGGATGCAAAAGAAGTTTCTAATTTGTCTGCTTCGTTAGCTTCATGAATTCATCATAATTATAAGACACTTAAAATTGGGATGGAGTATACATTGACAATATATATATATATATATACCCTTTTTGATGGGTGTGCGAACTAATTCTCACATGGAAAGTTGAAAAGAAAATACCTCAGTGGTTAGTTGATCAGTTAATTTTCTGTTGAGTCTTCCCAGGCTCTTGTCATTCTTCTGATAGCGTTCTATTGTCTTGGTTGTACTGAAAATAAATAATAAGAAACAGAATAAGAATAAAATAAAATTACTACTGTATAACAAGGTGAATAATTTCAATTTCAATACAAACATGAAAAAATAAATTATAAAAACACCCATGTCATGATAGTTTTAAGCAATCCTCATCTTAAAAGTTAATTTTTGGATCGAGTTAATTTAAATCAAAGATATATATTCTCTCAATATGATATTGGAGTGTAGTACTGTGAAGGAAGAGTGAAAAGAACCCTAGGTATAAGGAAATATATAGAACATAAAATCGTAAGCTCATAAGCAGTGGGATGAGTCGGGACTCTGACTACGTGCATGTTAGAAAATGATCCAATGATGAGTCATAGGTAATAGCTTGGTTAGGCGAACCCATGAGAATTGTAGCGAAAACAAATCTTCATAATTGTCATAGTTTATGGGCCCAAACCTGAGTGATCTATTTATGACTAATATGAAAACTTAGGTGAAAGTAAGTAAAGGTTCGATCAACTAAAATTAATGAATCAACGCATTGGCTGTGGTAAGACTCGTAGTAAATCTTGGTTGAAGGATTTGTACCGGATGACCTTCTAAACAAATCTCTCGTACTAGTTTTATCCAATATTGGATCCTCATTTTATATTTTAATTTTGGGAAAAAGGACAAATATACCTCCGAACTATCGTAAATGGTATCCAGATACCCTTCTTCATACTTTTGAGACATTGGTGCCCTTGTCGTCCAATTATTAGAGCATATATACCCTTTATACTAACAGACATACACGTGTCATAATCTTATCCGCCAATTAAATATCGGATCGACGAATAAGATTGCGCCACGTGTCCCTATTTAGTCTTCCGTTAGAGTGAAGGGTATATATGCTCTAGTTTTTAGACAGCAGGAACATCAATGTCCCAATAGTATGACGGAGGGTATCTGCATACCATTTACGATAGTTCGAGGGTATATTTGTCCTTTTTCCCTTTAATTTTTATCCAAGTTCTAGTAAATTGGCGTGCAAAGGGGTGTTAGAGTGTTTGGAGAAATTGTCTAATAGTTAATTTTTGAACAGTTAATTAAGTTTTAGTTAGTATTTCAAAATTATTCAATATTTTTATTGCAAAAATTAATGAAAAATTCTTAGTTAAAACACTGAAAAACTCCAAAAAGAGTTGATATTTAGATTGTGAAAATTTAAACTTAATCAATTATCTCATGAGTCATGAGTTTGGAATGATAAAGATATGGACACCATGAATGAATGGTGGAGTTTGAAATTTATACTTTAATTATGAAACTTTGAACTCCATGAATCATTCAGAAATTTTGAACTAATATAATCCTCATTTTATGTTTTAAATTTTTATCAAAGTTCTAGTAAATTAGATTTTGGCGTGCAAAGGAGTGTTAGATTGTCTGGAGAAATTGTCAAATAGTCATTTTTGGACAGTTAATTAATTAAGTTTTAGTTAGTATTTCAATACTTTTATTGCAAAAATTAAATTTTGATGAAATTTTTCTTAATTAAAATACTGAAAAACTTCAAAAAAATTCACACTTAGATTGTGAAAAATTGAACTTCATCAATCATCTCATGAGTTTGAAATGATAAAGAGTTGGTCACCATGAATGAAATGTGGAGTTTGAAATTTCAACATATTTTCACACTTAGATTGTGAAAGTTTAAACTTCATGAATCATTCACGGATGTTTGAATTCCATGAATCATTTTTGAGATTTGAAACTTCAATCAATTATGATAGAATTCCACCTATCAAAGTTTCAAAATCCAACATCATATGTTCAAATAATTTTGTGGTTTAGCTGAGAGTATTTTTGTCCAGATGTTATATTCATCAAATGGTGGCTAATAACAATTGATAGTCGATTTTAGAATCTCTATTTAAGTCATTGTTGCTTATAAAAATTTTGCATGTTTAGGCGCTTTGAAACCAACTTCATGTTGTCGTAACTAAAGTTCCAAAAATTTGTGTCTAAATTTAAATAGACTTCTGACATTTTTACTAAAGTGTGGCCTAATAAAGACAAAACTTTCGTCATTTTTATTTAAAGTTATTATGGAATTATTTAAAAGAAAAATTGGATACCTAAACTTCAGTCATACAAACTTTCCAAGTGCACATTTTACTGAAGGCTAATTTCTTTTTGGGAAGATATTCTCTTGTTGGTATGATCTCAATATAATTCTAGCTACCCTCTCTTTCCATTTGTGTGTGACCTTTGATCCTTCCTTTCTTTCTTGATCTATCGCTATTACCCAATAATGAAGAGTTTGAATCAAGAATCTGGATATTTTCATGAGACAAAGACCCCATGTGGAAGCATTTCAGGATACAAGTCTAACCATCTCAACTTGAAGAATTTTTTTTTGAAAAAGTAATATTTTAACTTATTAAACACATCTTTTTTGTTTCTCAAGCCTCTAGTGTTACATAGTAAATCTCTATGTATATCGTTATGTATAGTAAGAGAATGACCTCCTTCTTTCACTCCACCCCTAATAGTAACTAGAACTCCTCGCAAATAAAAGGGTTCTAAGAAATTCAATTTGAATTATCTTCCCTTGTGTTCGGCTATAGCAATATTCCTCAAATTTAAAGTTGCATAGGAATTTTTATTTGTATCTCGTATAAAAAAGAACTTTTTATTTGATGGAATGAACCATATCCTTTCTTTTCGGGCTAGATCATGACTGAAAAGGGGAAAAAAATACCTCTAAAAGTATGGAAATGGTTAATCTTTTTATTTTGTGGCCAAATCATGATTGAATGGTTCATCTAAGGAAATTATGCATTTAAAATGGAGATCAACTGCAATTTATTTGCTTGCATTAATTAATATGCATGAGAGTATACTTTTCTCAAATCTCATATTGCAAACTTTGGTAATTAATTAGTATTTTAGATTATTGAGTACTTAGATTCTTTCACACAACATATATATTTGTCTCTATATATATATTGACAAAAAAAAATTATAATAACTACTAAATTAAGCATATTATCTAAGGATTCTCAAACACATTTAAGTTTAAATTACTAGAAGATTATATGTTCTCTTCTTTATCTTGTAATTAAGAGATTCTGCCAACAAGTGACCATAGGATCAAACTTCTTTATCTCAAATTTTTACTTTTATTGTCTATATATTATAGTATATTATATCCCCTCGCAGTCCTTCCCTAAATCTTGAGATAATGCAAGATATTTCGTATATCGAACTGCCCCCTCTTACAATTTAATTTGTATATATTATATCATGAGTTAATTAACTCTCCATAGTGCTTGGGAAGATATATATTGATGCATCATGCATCTTCTAATCTAGTTTGTTTAAGCCAAATTAGGCCCTCCTATTGCTATAGCTCACCATAAGCTATGACAACTCCAACTCACAATCATAAGAGCCTGACCCTCAATGCCAAAGTGGCTCAGTGGTCAGTCTTCATTTGAATTATGTTAAGGGTTAAGACTTCATGTTGTATAGCATGTCATATGTGTGATTCTTGACATGCATTTGTCGATATTTTTAAAGTGTTCAAACAACTTAGGTCTTTTGAGAACTAGATATAATTTCATAATATGACTAATGAATCAAAAGATATATCGAAGTAAGGAAATGGAGTAAAAAAGAAGCAAGTATGATATTAGTGCAATTGCACTTTCGTGCACCAGAAATTCTGAAGATTTGGTACTATAAATAGTATATTAGCTAGGTAAAGTAAAAAATACTATAGATATTTTCTCAGGTGCTACATAATATATGCAGTATCATATCACTTCCAAGTGCAGTACTCTTCACTATTTACAACAACAACATGATCTACTTAGTATAATTCCACAAATATAGTATGAAAAGAATGGTCTATATATACATATATATTGTCTTACCTCTACCTTATGAAGATAGAGAAATTGTTTCGAATAAACACCCGACTCAAATAACAATTAAAAAGTTTTAGCAGAAATTAAAGATCCACTTCCATTTATAAGCCAAGTTCCAAAATCATGAACATAATTAAAAACAGGCAAAAGTTGGTGGGGTATTGGGAAAAACAAATTTGTAACAAGTACAATTTCATTTCAACTTTCAAGTTTAAACTTCATTTTAATTGTAGTAAAAAATAGAAAGGCACTACTACTCCCAAGTAAAATTTTGCCACATACATCAAACTTTTTATTTTCTTGTTTTGATGAACTACCCCTTGTAATTTACATATAGCCATCTAGAATTTGTACAAGATTCAGCTTTATCAAGATTACCAAATAGTAGTAACACATAAATCATCTAAAAATAATAGATTGCATTGGCACACACCTCTATACACAAAACAATCTCTCTCTTTTTTAAAACGGAGCACTTGAATCTCGGTGGATCGTAACAATAAATTAAAGTCATTTGTTCATTTACAATATTTCATCATGTATTTAAATCGTCTACAAAGGGTTCGATGGAAATTATACTTCATGACTATAACACATGAAAACCCCAAAAGAACAAAGCTTTTTTTTCTTTTCTTTTTTTGTTTGTTGTCTGTTTCTATTTAACTAAAGGATTTATACATTATCCATTATATAGAGAAGAGAATCAAGAGAAGTTAACAAAACAGATAGCAAGGCAGAAAAAATAAGGGACCCTATTTGACAGATAAAGCAAGTGATCATTGTACTTGTTATACATTTATTGTATGTAATTTTCTGAAAAATGTATAAAATTCCTAAATTGAGCTACAAGTTGGATACTAAAACAAGATTCTTGAAAATTAAAAATTCCATTTTTAGATATTGCTATATCCACATACAATTATGATATCAAAGAGAAACTAAACATCAATTTCCTACATGACATGGTAGAGTATAGTCTTGCTATCATACCATACGATCCACTGAGATTCAGCCCTTTGTCAGCTCCGATTCGTGTAAACAATAAATAAATTCAAAGAAATAACAATATGTACCTGGAACTTGAGAACTCATAAAGCTTTCCTTTTGGAGAAAATACAATAAGAGCAACTTCAGCATCACATAAAACTGAAAGCTCAAATGCTTTTTTTAGAAGCCCACTTCTTCTTTTTGAGAAGGTCACTTGTCTACTTGTTGCATTTTCAATTCTTTTCAACTCAGTTTTTCCTCTCACCATTTTTATTTTTTTTACAAATTGAAAAAAAAAATCAAGATTCTACAAGTGAAAAATCAAGAAAATATTGGTTTTTGAGTTTTCAGATCTAGATGATATATAGAAGAAAAACAAAATTGGTTCAAAGGATCAAAAACCCTAAAAAAGACAATAAAGAAAAGGGCATATTTTTTTTTCTTTCTATTTTTATCAATTTTTGGTTGTTTGAGTTTCAACAACTAAGATAGAAAAAATAGATATAAATAGGGAAATGATTAAGGAAAGACTTGTAAGAAGCAAAACCTCATATATTTTCTTCTTTTGGTAAAACTTGCAAAGAAGCACTATATTAGACAAACTGACAGCTCCAAAAAAAGAAAATATAAGTGAGTCTCTATGATAGGCCACAAGTGGGGGAATTATTAATTATTATTACTTTTCTATTTTAAAAAAAATAAAATATTTTTTTATTAATTAAGAAGAGATGCCCATATAGGGACCATTGACAGCACATAAAATAATCTTCATGCTTCCCTATTGGTGTATTGACCAAAAACCCTAAAGGGAAGTTTGGTAGTCGGTTCAGAGATGAGTTATACAGTATTATGCAATGATCACTAAATTATATTGTTTTGAGTTTAATTAATTATATACACTAACAATATAAATACAAATATGTTACCTAGAATTTGTAGTTGTTTAATTGGTTAGCTATCTGAACTTTCACTTTGTTTATAAACAGAGGCAGTTCCAGGATTTAAAATTTATTGTTCCTACAATGACTTAAAGTTAATATATACAATAATAATTATGTTCGTAATTAAATATTTATAGATACTTGTGGAGTTTCTAAACATATATAGAAAGAAAGTTTGAATAAAAGTTATTGAATTCACGTGAATACATAATTTAATTAAATTGTGTGTCAATCTTGGTTGATAAAGGTTCAATTCTCCGTTTTGCAATTCAAGATCTAAAGTATGTATGGTTCATACAACAACCATTTAATGAATTAAGTTTATATATATATATATATATATATATATATACTTTAGATTGTGTATATACAAGTTAAACCTAATTGAGTTTATTCCAATGCCCAAATAAATACCATTCACACACTTTTAAACAAAATTTGATAATTTCCCCTATATACTTTGTAGTATTTGTTTTCGTTGTTTCTTTTTGGGACAATATGAATGAGGTTACACTGATATTTTTCTTTTCTTTTTTAAATCTCTCACACATATAAAATTGAAGAAGAACCAAACATTTGAAATTAAAAATGTCACTCCGTTTTTTTTATTATTGTATCTTTATTGCATATCAAAATTTTACTTTTTTACATTCGAAAATATGAAGTTGGTTCTTCACAATTATGCCATCTTTTTATTTTATTTTTTATATATAAAAAAAAACAAATAAATAGGTAGTTATATTATATATGTACGTACAATATTCAGAACACTCTTTTTCAGAAATTGCTACAGAAGTCATTATCTCAAATAATGGAACTTAAGATATTTGGAAATTAAAAGATCTCAAGATTCCTCTTTTATTTTAAATAAATAATATTTGAATATCAGAACAAAAATTTGAACTAGATTTTATGAGTTAAATATTCAATATTTCATGTCTCATAATACTTGTCATGTTTCATTATTCAAGTAATTACTTAAATTTTGAGCATATTTTAAGATGTGTGTTTGTTTGTCATACTGATATAAGAAGAAGAGTAGAGAGTCAAAATCACACCTAAAATATTCCGACTATTTAAGTTTAAAGTTTGAACTATCATGTGTATGAGTTTCCTACCTGAGTTATCATCAACTATATTTATTAAAACACACTTCAACTATCAATTGTTCATGTTTTCTACTTGAACGGTGATGATATTTCAAATAAGAAAAACAAACAATTAATAGCTGAGATATATTTTGACAAATAATAAATAATAATACAAATAGAATACTGGCACATTCAGATATGAAATTCAAAAAATTGGCAGTAAATTAATATCTGAATTGTTGGTGTCAACTGGCAAGTAAGAACGAAAGGGACCCTGCCAGTTAGAAATAATTATTTACATACATCATTGTACTTTTCAAAATAATTTTTTGACATATAATATAAATATTTATTTATTTTGATAAATTGAAAAGGGGGAATTATAACATTACTTATAATTGAGGTATTTGTAGTCTCAAAAATAAAATAAAAACATAGTATAATCTTACAAAGTAGAATTTAAGAACGATAGAAAATAAGTAGACCTTATCTTCCATATTGGAAGACTATTTCTGATAAATTTTTGGCTCAAGAAAAAATTATCGATAATAAAATGGAAAGAAATAGGTAAATATAATTTTTTATTAATAATATTATTATTCTCATATATGGACAACATTAAAACACACGTTATGCCTATTTTAGTTGAAAGTTCCATAAAAGGAACACCAGGAGTTCAAAATTTATTTTTGTCCGTACAAGATTTTTATTTAAAATGTCAACATCGGTCCGTACGAAAGGTCCTATGTGTTCAGCCAATTATAGAATGACACGTAGGATTAACCCACGCTGCTTCACGTGGCTCGTCCTTCTGTGTTGGCGTGTTTTACTGGTATTAATACTACCTTTTTTTGTCACATTTATTATTTCATTAATAAATGTACTACGTAGTTTTCCGTTTGAAAAAAAATGACTTTTTTTTTTTTATAGTAGTATTCAAATTGAAAATTTTAATTTTATTTTGAGAAAAAGAACAAATATATCCCGAACTATAATAAATGGTATGCAAATATCTTTTGTCATACATTTGAGATATTGATGTTTATGCCGTCCAAAAATTAGAGCATATACACTTCACTCTAACGAAAGACTAAATAGGGACATGTGGCGCAATCTTATCCGTCGATCTGATATTTAATAAATGTCGAATCGGTGGATAAGATTATGACACGTCTATGTCTGTTAGTATAAACGATATATATGCTCTAGTTTTTGGACAACAGAAGCACCAATGTCGTAAAAATATGACGGAGGATATATGCATATCATTTACGATAGTTCAGGATATATTTGTCTTTTTTTCCATTTTTTTAAACTTCATTATCAAATCAATTTAGGTTATTCTTTCTTAAATGAAGAAAATAATGTATTATTTCAAGGTGGTCCAAATGGGAAGAAAAAAAATTCACACACAATAAATAGATCTTTTCATTTTTCTTCCTAACCTCTAGCTAGTTCCTGCTGTTAAAGTAGACACTCTAGAAACTAGTTATGTTAGAAAAAATAATATTCCCATGAGCTAGAATATGGTCCAAACAATTATTAAGCTAGCTCCTTTAAAAATTAGTTATATTAGAAAAATTAATATCGATAGTAGTATTCTCATGAGCTAGAATATGGTCCAAACAATTATTAATGTGCTTCCTACTACTAGAGGTGGCACTTTTTTGAAACAGACTTTATATATAATTATTTTTTCAGATTGTCTGATTTTAATTTATTATAGAGTTTGAGAAAAATATATTAAATTTTGTGATGTTAAATTAAATTTATAAAAAAAAATTAAATATGTGATCTTAAACATGTTATGTGAAAATTGAATTTAAAAAGGTGACAAAAGAAGGAGGAATATATTGATGTTTTTTAAAATTTATTAATATGTTTTTTTATATAGATATTTGAAATATGATAACTATATGTTAATTGAATATTTTAATATATAATAAAGTGCTAATTAGATATTTTATGTTTAAATTTTGAAAAAGCTTTTGCACGTGTTTTTAATTGCTTGTTTTGTAAGTAAATTAATTACATAATATATGTTAGTCTTTTAATAATACATATCAATCATAATTGAAAATGGTTTTTCTACCTAGATTAAGGTCTACGTACACATACACTCCTCAAAGCCTACTTTGTATAATTACACTTATATTCGATTGTTATTGTAACCTCAATTAAAACTGACTTAAAATTTTATGACTTACTAAGATCAAGACGTACGACTAAAGGATAATACACAAAATAGGCTTAGTTTTGTTTTATTTTATTTTTTTGATTATTTTAATTGGACGATCTTGTCGGCATGTATAAATTGCTGGCTAATAAATTTCTATGTATTTTTAATAATTAATATGCAGGCTTTTATACATTTAAGAAAATTTCAAAAAGTCCAAACAATTAAAAGTCGATATCTTTATGATGTCACCTGCATTTAATAAATGAAAATAGAATTTATTATTTATAAATTGACAATATAAATATATCAGTTATCGCAGCTCACTTACCTATTCCCATTTTTCTTTTGTTCTTTTATTCGGTATCTGATATTCATATTAAAATCCAACTAAATTGAGATTCACGCGGAAAAAATTCTCATATTTGGGGTGTAAAACACTCCCTAAAAAAGACAACTTTGTACCATGAAACTCAAACCTGAGAACACTAATTAAGAATGAAGAAAATACTTACCACTCACCACAATCCCTATCAGTCTCTATTGCCCATTTTTTGGTAAGCTACCAATAATACCAACAAAAGATATTTTTCCTCTCTTTTTTAAACCACTAGACAATGTATCTGAAGGTTTTTTATTAATAGTAACAAAAGATTCATATATAATATAATTATGTAATAAATGACTTCATGGTTTCTTCGAGAATATCGTATATAATATTTATGCCTCATACAGATAAGGGTAAAATTTGCATATATCTTACTCTCCTTAAATGTTATTTATAAAGTTGCACCAAATAAATTATTATTGGTGCTATAAATAATTTCATGTTGTAAGTATTTATTACATCATGTACATACAAACTCAATTTGTAATCTCTATATGTAAGAAAACTAATAGCTTATTGAACAAATTTCGAAGAAGTTAAATGTAAGTGTTTTTAATTAAAAAAATAGTTATTTGAAAAAGTTGAGGTATTTGGTCAAATTATAATCAAACATAAAATGATGCTATAATATTGAAAAAATATAAAAAAAATTCAAATAAATAAATTAATTAACTAAACAGTCAAACACAAAAAAAAAATACTCCAATTTCTTGGTAGTAAGCGCTTTTTCGTAAATAGTGTTTTACACTCCACGAATTTAAAATAGTCAAATTTTAATACGATTAGGCTTTTAAGTTTGATAGTTTGAATAGTTATCATTGGGGCCCATGGCTAAATGTCCGACAGCTGCTTCTCATCAAAGGCCATGAACTCTTGTTCCTACTTTTAACAGCAAAACACTTTTCTTAGAATACATAAGATTGTTAAGTGCTAAAGTTTAAATGGTATATTGCCTACCTTTCATCCTCATGTTCAATGTTAAAAAAAAAACTTTTTTTTCCTTTTATAATGATCTATATTCGATATTTAACGATATAAATTTACACAACATAAAATTTATTAAAGGAAAAATACTTCTTTCGATGGCTTATCTAGGTAAAGGTGTGGATTCACGTGAATTTGAGCTTCTTTCTTATATCATGTAGAGTTTTTTTTTTGTTTCTCATCTGGTGTCTGGAGCCCACCCCTGACTGAATCCGGATCGCCCACTACAAAGATACATTCGGGAGTGACACTCCCAACAAGATTTTTTCCATACCCAAAGCTGAAACCTGAAACCTCTGGTTAAGGGTGACGCAACCCCACTAGTGCATCACAAACTCATATTAATAGATCATATAGAGCTATGCCTATATAATCCCCATAATTTCGACATTGAGTGAAGATATGTTACTACAATTGTAAGAAAATAGAAGTTAATTTGAATTTATAATTTTTGAAATGTAACGGGTTCATTGTATGAATTTAAGAAAGAAAGGCTCATGTTAAGGCGACCATACCCCCTCAATAGTTGTTCAATCAAAAACCTTCTTTTAAACGTATGTTATTTGTATCTATTGATTAAAAAAAAATTAAAAATCAGACTTATATTATGTAGGGCTCATTAAAGAGAGAATTACTCCCTATGGGTAGTTTCTCCATTTCCAAGTTAGAATTTAAGACCCTGTGTTTGGTACGAAGAAAAATATTTTATTCATGAAAAACAAATCAATTTCTGAATTTATTTATTTTTCAAATGTTTGGTCAGTAATCAAAAAAAATTATTTATTAAGTATTTATATGTAATCTAATAAATTATTATGAGGGTGAAGAGACGTCAGACGGGATTCGGAGTGTGATAGACGATGGGATAATCAAGAGGTGGGGGTTGGGTTGGTGGGAAAAAAGCAATGAACTTTAAATGTTACTTATAAAATTTATTTTTGCTATTTTAATTAGAAAAAATATTTTTCTTATTTTTTAAGAAACTTGTTAAGAAATGAAAAATACGTTCATCCCACTATACTCCTCTATCGGGCGAAGCTTAGTGTAGTGTGATGGTCTCTAATTAATTTTTTGTCGAAGTGTGGGTTTGTATAGTCTCTATTAGTGAAACATAGGTGATGTCAATTTGCCTAAGTTGGTGTTGTGTAATTGTTGTATTTATCCCTCCAACTCTATGATTCGAAACATTTTCATATCTTAGATGTGGTATTGTCAATTTATGAATTTTGTGATGTAAATGATATTATTCTACTAGCAATTTTTAGATAGGTCCAATAATCTTTTGTTTTAATTTTATGTTTGTCCAATGATGCCTATCTATTCATAATATATACCTCAATCACTTCAATGGACTAAGAAATTTGACCATAAAATATATATTATTTGGTACCAGATTAATAATTTGTTCGGTCAAACTTTTGAAATCAGCTTATTTTAAATTGTATTCTTTTGTTAGAAGTAGTTACCAAAAAGTATTTTTGAATAATATCGATTGAGTTTGACTAATCAATTTGAAAAACACTTTTGACAATATTTTTTACGGGGAACTTTCGCAAATAACCACTATAATAAACTTAATTATGCTCCATATCTATGGTTTGCATATTTACGGATTGTAGCTACAGTTTAAGCTTTCACGTTTGTATAATTTGCAGGTTTGTATAATTCACGGGTACATTTGTATATGTAACACCCCGGAATTTTTTTTGAGCTAAGACTCGAACCATCCTTCGTTGTGAGTAGAATTTTACCGAGGAATTTAAAATTTTCTTAAGTGTTAAAGTCACTAGATGTAGCACCCTGAGCTCCAAAAAGAAGTAAAGTGAAATTCATTCAAGTCCCTCCTAAGTTCTTTTAAGTTTTGGGTTAACTTCAAACGACCATAACTTTCAGTACTAGATGAGTTGTGTGGCCCATTAAATATCATATGAAAGGTCTTTGGATTATCTTTCCAACGCCATCAAGTTTGCTAAGTTTCGTATAAGTGAGATATGCCTTTTGAAATATGTCTATCAAGTTAAGGAAAGTTACCCGAAAATGTGGGGTATTTTGGTCTTTATCTTACCCAATCAGACTTAATTCCTTTTTAGTGAGGTTTTAGGAGTCTAAACTAATTTGGTTTAGTTTTATAATCCTAATCTACGCTTAGGGTTTTAGAAGAGAGTTCAAGAAGAGAAAAGAGGAGAAAAGGGGGAAGGTTCAAGGTGTTTGTCGAGATTCTTGAGTTTTGTTGCGGATTTTCGCCAAGGGTTTGATCCCTAAGAGGTATGTGAGTTTTCATAGTGTTGGGTTCCCACACGCCAATCACGAACTTGCTCCCCTAGAGAGAAATTTCTCTCTCCGCATCACAGAGAGAACGCGAACTCCATTGTTTCAAAAATTATTTCGTGACCAAATATTATAATTCATCTCCGCATCGCGGACTTGCTCCTGAGACAGTGTTTTTTAATCGTTTCTCATGATTAACTATCTAAACCTCATTTAATCATCACGATAACTTTCATATCATAAATCATAACTCTTGAATTCATAATTAAAATTCAAAATCAAGCCTTTAGAGTTTTTTTTAGTATTTTGGAAAAGTCCCTCTGAGTCTTCTACAATTTCTAATAACTTTTTTCAAGACTCGAGTAAGTGAGTATGAAAGTGAGGAGAATGTATTCATGAGTCTACATTATCATCAAGATCCTTCATATCATGAATCAAAACTCTTGAATTCATAATTCAAATTCAAAAAAGAGTTAACAGTAGAGTTCAAGAAAGTCTTTGAGCTAAATTGTGAATCCTTTGTGATCAATTATCGATTTGAGCTAAAGTTTTAAGGAAGTAAGTATGGGACTTAGAAGAGTCGTACACATGAATTCTATATTGTTATTTAGACCCTCAAGTCGAGTCTTTTGTGCCCATTAATTGCGCATGAACTCCATAATTTGAGTATCTTTAAGAGGTGTAGTATCTTCAAATTCTAAGTCTTAAGTATTGAGTTTCAAATCCTTTTGAGATTATATTTCTAATCATTGGACTACTACATGTTACCCATAAAGATCCTTGAGTTGAGATGTTCATGCCCATAATTTCACATGAACCCTCTGAGTCAAACATTTTGAGATGAGTAGTATCATTGAATCCTTGAGTTCTGGAGTTGTTGAATTTCGAGTACTGAGTTTTTTGTATGGTCATTAAAAATCTTGAATTGAGTCGTTCACGTCCATAATTCGGCATGAACTTTATTTTGAGAAGTCTTTTACAATTATTTATAACTTGTTTTAAGACTTGAGCATTTGAGTTTGAGGAAGAGTAAAACTGAGTTCATTTTCTTTAAAATGATATATGGGAACTAAGTATTCCCAAGAGTAAATGTTTTTACATTTAAGATGAGAGGAAACACCGATTTCTAAAATAGATTTTGAGCAGTTTTGAGTATTATCTCTTTTAAGAGAAATATTTTTTAGTAATAATCTCAAACCACAGAAAGAGTTATGTTTTTAAACATATGAGCTAGTTACATTTTGGGAGTAGTATTGAGCACTGATATGAAAACGAGTTCAGATAACTCAAAGTCCTCATAAATCATGTAGCCAACGTGGGTAGAAAGGTTCATACTTTTTAGATAATTTCTTAATGTTTTTAGCATGGACTAGGTGATCCACTTAGTGGTAGGTTCTATACCCTGGCGAAGTATAGAATAGTTCTGACAGCATGGGATAGACGTTGTATCATCACATAGCTCATAGTGATGGTTGTCGGTTAGAGAATATCCCACAGAGTTATATTGTATTTTTATATACAAACTGAGTTATTATTGTATTCTTCAATACATTGAGTTGCTATCTATTGTTTTAAAAGCTTTTCATATATTGCATCTTTTATTGTTGTTTTATTGTCACGCCCCAAACTCAAGGGGCACAACTGGCTCCTAAGGCCAAACCTCAGGCCCGAGCCGACCCTGCTGAACCATTTGCTACTAGCGCATGGCAGTCACATGCATTTAAGAAAACAAACAAGTATATCTCAGCTTAAAACTAAGCCCTCGGCCGGCAAGGCCCCTGTCAACAGATCTACAAAAGAAACAGCTACTCCCAAGAGTTCATATAAAGAAATTGTCAACTAGCGCATAAGTCCTGATTGGGCCGTCAAGACCACCATGATCTCTGAACCAAAACTAAAAGCATGTATATAACAAGACAATGCATCACACAACTAACTAGCTTCAGCAAACCAACAAACTAGGCCAGCATGGCCATAACGTAGTTGTAAACCCCACACATTAGTCTGCAAACCTCTAAGAGTATTAACGATTGGCGGGATAGGGCCCCAGCCTACCCATAAAAATATGTACAACAAAATCTAACAAACCTCCAAACACTGGCAGCTCCGGAGGAAAGGGGTTAGCCAACCGGATAGAAGTCAATCCTGCTGCTGAGGAGGTCTACTCAGTCGTCTGTTAGGACCTGCATGCATGAATGCAGCGCCCCCAGGCAATGGGGCGTCAGTACAAAATAATGTACGGAGTATGAAAAACATTAGGCTATGATCAAGTATCCTAATATACTGGAATAATCTGATAAATAAATCAAGGATAAGATAAGTGTACTGACCTACTCCTAAATCTAAACTTATCAAAAATAATAAAACAACAACCTAACAGAGCCCCCATAAGCTCGGCAGGTACAAACAGCACACAAAACCACCTACTCAGGCCCCCATAAGCCCGGAAGGTGTCAATCAGTCTATATACCCCTATCG
>JAJOOI010010302.1:0-25209 GCA_029582585.1 Solanum bukasovii | reverse complement strand
ATCGTTTGACATTTGTAGAGGAGCCAGTTGCCATTCTAGCCAGAGATGTGAGGAGATTGCGCTCGAGAGCCATTCCTGTTGTTAAGGTCCGTTGGAGGCATCGTCCAGTCGAGGAGGCTACCTGGGAGACCGAGCAGGAGATGCGAGAACAGTTTCCCGGCTTGTTTGAGCCTTCAGGTACTTTTTGATCCTTTCTTTCGCAGATGAAAATCCTTTTTAGTAGTGGATATTGTAATGACCCTCCTGGTCATTTCTGTGTCTTGACTTCTGTATATCGTTTAGAGCGTTCCTGTAGCGACCCCAAGTCATTTATGACTTGCTGGGACTGACAGTTCGGTAACCTGGTCGTTCGTTTGGTTTTGGTGCGAGTTTTTGTGTTTTAGAGCTTATGAATCTTGAACGATCATTTTCGATCAAAAGTTCAAGAAGATGACATCGGAATCCAATTCTGGTGATTCCATCAGCTCCGGAAAGGTCATTTTAGGCTAGTAGCATGGTCGACATGACTCCCGAAGTTTTCAGTGTGAGTCGGTGCGATTAGGCGTTTAAACTTTAAGTTTATGCCTAAGTTTGACTTTGGTCAACATCTGAGTAAACACACTCGGATGAGAATTCCATCAGCGCGGAATTTCAAGTTTGGTCTAGATTGACCTTTCTTTTGTGTCTCGAGGTCTTTGATATTTTTCGGAGCTCTTTTGTGATTTTTGACTTAAATTGGCATTTGGGTGTGGGGCCCACTTTTTGTCAAGATGACCTCGGATGGAAATTTTGACTGTTCCATTGAGTCCGAAATATCGAATTTGGTATGGTTGCGTATCTCGTTTGGGTGCACGAGGTTCCGAACGAGTTCGGAGCACCCCGTCGGAGTTTTTAAGTTTTGGGAAAAATTGCAGAAAATCTGCTATAAATGCAGAAATAACAGCAACATTTTTCCAAACTTCAAACCTTCATAACTCTCTCATCTTTCATCCGAATTAGGCGATTTAAAGTGCGGGAGTTTTGTATTTTTGGTGGGTTCACTGTAGAGTGTTCGGAAGTTGTCGGGTGCGCGTAGTTCGAGGTAAATTTCGCGATTAACTTGACTGCTGTACCTTTTTTCGAGCCTTTATTTTTGGCATTCTTGTTTTGGTCATATCTCACTCATTTTAACTCGGTTTTGGGTAAGTCCCACGTGTTGGGAATTGTTATGGCTTCGTTGTAGAGTGTTCAAGGAGTGCTGGGCACTTTTTGATTCTCGTTAATTTCGAGTTTAGACTGCTGCAATGTTTTCTTTAAAGTGATTAAAGTGTGGTTTTCTTGCTTGTTGGGTTTTGCTGCGTTTTGAGCCCCGAATTGTGTTCCATTTTGGAACACAAGTTTGGGGTGCTGTTTTGGGTCTCTTGATGTAGTCAAAATTCGAACAGTTCGGTGTAGGTCCCACGATTTCCTTTTTGACTCCAAAATTGACCCGTCTCCATTTGTTTTGATTTTAGTGTCTAAACGACCGTAATAACGTTGTGACTCTATTTTTGATAGCGGGGCAGCATTTTGAGGCCGTTCGGATAGGGAAAGCTCCGGAGAAGGGATTTTGGAGCGCATGTGATCACCTATAGGTAAGCTACGGTTTCCCTCTCTTAGATTGAGCTCGAGAATGTGAATGCATGTTGATTAGTTGGGATTTGGGTTGGGTAGTTATTGAATCACGTATAGGTGTTTAAAAATCATGTTTTTGGCCTATTTCGAGAATTATCGGGTAACTGTGAGCATGCTATGTGTTACTAATTGACCCTCCTTGCTATGTGGAGTGCTTGTATGTTTGATTACTGTTTATCTAAAGCATGTTGGGCCTTAGTTTAGGTTTGACTAGGGCTTGCCTTAGAAATACATGATTCAGATCCGATAGGCCTTAGTTTTGCCCGACGTCGCTCGGCCGGCTTAGATCCCTATAGACTGGAGTAGCAGACTTGAGTCTGATAGTTTGGGCCTTAGCTAGGCGATACGCTTGCTCCGACGATAGTTATCCTTATTTCCCCGATGTTACGGCTTCGCGAGTTAAGTCGGCGACGCTAGTTCTGCTTGGTGATTTAAATTTGATTTTCGATTCGGTTCCAAGGACTTTCATTGATTGGCTAAGTGTGGACGGCGTTCCACGGACATTATGAGCGTGGATCAATTAGGACTCTTTCAGCAACTAGATTGACACCTTTATAGAGCATCCGGTTTAAGGTCCGGCCTCTATTGCCCAGATACTTATATAGAGCATCCGATTTAAGGTCCGGTCTCTATTGCCCAGATACTTATATAGAGCATCCGGTTTAAGGTCCGACCTCTATTGCCCAGATACTTATATAGAGCATCCGGTTAGAGTCCCGGCCTCAGTTACTTGATACTTGTGATTGGGTACTTCTGGTGAGCATCCGGTTCGAGGTCCGGCCTCCGTACTGTCAGATTCTACTAATTAGGGTTGAGGTTTTGGTTCGATGTTCTCCATTCTTGGGTTCTTATATGCAATTCTCTTTAGTTATAGTTATTCTGTGTACTCGTCGGGCTTATGGGGGTCCGTTCGGGTTTTTAATTAAACTTACGCACGAGTGTACCTTCTGGGCTTATGGGGGCCCAGTTAGGTGTAGTTAGCTTATAGATTACTTTAGTTAGTTCTTTCTACACTCGTGTGCATTCCATTGTTAGTTGGATTTTCGTTCTTGACTTCGGTTTGTGTTATTCCTCCTTTTCATATTGCCTTTACTTTTCAAGTTCAGTCGGTCTATGATGCCTACTGGGTACCTGTTGTTTTGGTACTCATGCTACGCTCTGCATCTATTTCGTGATGCAGGTCCGAGCACCAGTAGCCAGCGTTGATCCAGTTTGAAGTAATTTGATCCGGTGACGGGGGTGAGCACACGGCGTTTTGTACCATTTCAGTCTCCATCTGTGTATATAGACTTGTCTTTTACATTTTGAGACAGTCCAGTCTCTGTGGTCCACTTTTGGGACTTGTACTCGTTTTGTTAGTAGCTCTGTACTAGTGACTTCCAGGTTCTGGGAGGGATCTTTATTTGTATATATGTTTTGGTTTGCTTCCGCCTGTTTATATTGTTATCTTAAATTTTGCCTACTCTTGTTTAGTTTCTGCCCTCAGACCCAGTGTTTGTTGTTCCGGGTTACGGGTTAGCTTACCTACTGGTGGGTTATAGTATGTGCCATTATGACTCGAGAAATCGGGTCGTGACACTTACTCAAGCTAAGGATCTATTGAAAACAACCTCTCTACCTTCACATGGTGAAGGTGAGGGTAAGGTTGTGTATACACCATCCTCCCCAGACCCCACTTGTGGTATTACACGGGGTATGTTGTTATTGTTGTAAGATTGGCATTTTCTGTGGTAGTTTTGACTTTTGAGTTCCAGATATGGTTTTGTTTTTTGTTAAATTTTGAAAGACTGCTATAAGAGTATTAGCAATCCTCACGTTGACGGTAAACATGAATATGCAAGTGAGTATTACCTACAGTCGTAAATCAGATAATGGAAACACATATTTGATTCTTGTTTGACAGCAAATATCTCTGTGAGTGGCTACTTTAATTGTGAAATTGTATGCAATTGCCTTCCTTTCTCTCTAATAATTTTGTTTAAATTTGCTGTCAAAATATATACAACAAGAACCCAGGAGCTGCTACCAAAACTAATAATCTATTTATCCATCTCCGATTCTTCATTTAATCATCATTTTATGATTGCTCGATTTCAATTATCCGTCTTTTGCTTATGGGTAAAATCGCACCGATTATTTACATCAAATTAATAGATGCATGACCTTGACCAATTTTTTAAATAAAAAACACAAAATAGCCCATTTTGAATTTAAAAGTAGCTCATGTTACAAACAGAAAAATAGCCCATTATATCATACGTGTATCGAAGAACTGAACCAAATTAGAAAAAACCGCTCAGTATGCACCAGTGAAGAGCCGAACACCCATCCCTAGTTTATGGAATGGTATTTTGTAGTAAGTTCCCGATTGGAGGCAATTAAAGTTTGCATTTGGAGGAGACCAATTTTCATACACATGATCTAGTTTTGTAAAGTTTGAATTCTTGTGATTTTAGAATCAAATTTCATCTGGGTCGGTCTAATTGTGTCAAAATGAAGCAGAATTGATATTGAGAATTTGTATAGTCAACCTTAAGCTAGTTTGGGATTGAGGCGCAAAAGTTGTAGTAATAGCTCCTGGGTCGTTTTTGAAATGGTATTTTGTAGTCAGCTCCCCATTGGAGGCCATTAAAATTTGCATTTTTGAGGAGCTCCAAGGGCCTTCGTCTAGGAGTAAGAGCACAGTGCATGATGTGAATTAGGCGTACGTCAAGGATGCAAATGCGATTGCAGAGAAAGTCCGGTATTTAAGGGGAAAAGAATAGAGAGGTAGGCCCATTATCTAAGTTTTGAACCATGCAATGTTCCTGGAGAATTTCTTGGTTATCAAAAGAAATAAATGGTTTGCAATTTTGATTTGGGGGGAGGCATTAGTTTTGAAGGTTCAAGTTTTATCCTTTGGTGTATTCATTCCAATCTTCATTTACATGACTAGGGATACTAAACTTCAAACGTTTTTGATCTTAGAATGTTAATCTCTCATATGGTATTTAGTGACATTGGAATGTTATAGTTTCCCCACTATTGGTGGCTATTCAAGTTTAAATTTTGATAGCTCATGTGTATTGAAATTTGCAGGTTCCTCGATCACAGCTTTTCAAATTTTGAATATTCTCAACTTCACAATCACTCATTCTCAATTTCAAGAAGAATTTTAAAAGAATGTACTCTGTGCAGTTTCAATGTCTGGGCAGTTGTTCATCTGAAAATTTCAGAGTTCCTAATAAATTTCTTGTTTAGCTGGGTAGTTACTAAAAAACACACCAATTTTCACCAGGTCATTCCAACTTCAATTTAGTAAATTGTATTGACATATCAATGTTTCCACCAGAACCTATAAGAAGGTACATGTTTGTGTAAAGCTGAAGAGTCCATTAACTATCAAGTTTGTTTCCTTATTCATGTACTTTCTATTTCAAATAGAATTGGTCCTCTGGGGCCAACAGAAAGCTCTTGGAGGCACGAAAGCAAGTAGCCAAAGAAGTCTTAATATGTCTTATCTTTTATATTTCTCTTTTTCTTTTGCTGTGGTTTCTTAAAATAAGTATAGACAGTTTCTATTTTCACTTATAACAGTGGCCTTATGCATATCCTTTGTATTTTGTCAGTAAAGATTGTTTTCCATCTTTTTTGACATTTGTACTGCCTTGGTGGAACTTTTAACAAAGAGAATGTTTTGTTCTATCATCTGGTTATTGGTACTAAGGTGATTATTGCATATGCAGAAATAGTAAGGGATGACCCCACAAACAATCCGGATACAATATTTGCAAAGCTTGGAATGCAGCTTCATAGGAGGAACCAGCATCCACTTGGCATCCTTAAGAATGCAATCTATGATTATTTTGACACAAACTATCCAGACAAGTTCGACAAGTTTGATGATCTGTGCCCTATAGTTTCTGTTAGACAGGTTGGTCCAAGAAGGTTAAGGAAGCATTTTTTGCACTTTTCGTGATTTTGTCTTTTTAATTATATATTTGCTTTCTGGATTTTATGTGCTAGAATTTTGTTCCTTTCTTATTGATCAAGCCTTTTCTTTATTCATATAGCTAGCATAAGTATCTGTTTGATTTTTCAGTAAAGTTAGGGTCCTAACAAGCCATTCTTTTTGGCCTATTCATGGGGTTCCTCTACTAGTTGTAAATAGGTTTCAGACTTGTTAGAAAAGTTATATTATTGTTATTATTACTATTATTTATATTTATATGTGTGTGTATAAAAAAAAGTACTTTTATTTTATTTGGTATGATGATGATTTGAGTTTAGCTTAAATGAAGGGATTCATATAGCCTGCCCCAACTTGTTTGGGACCGAGGCTTTGTTGCTGTTGTAATGGACTCTACCTCCTACTCCTGAAGGCCTAATTGTATTAGCTGTAAGGCCAATATTACTTTTACCTGTCAATTATGAGTTAGACATGTCAACCATTCAGCCACTAACCTATAGAGAATGGTATTGAAGAAGCCATTAGAATCATCAAGTTTCTCAAAGATAAGTTGAAGTACTATTCAGTATGGCTACCTCTTTCAACTGCCTGATTTACATCTCTTGTTTGTGTTATTACATGCTCTATAAAGAATAGGAAGAATAGCTCAATGATGGTATCAAACTGGAAAATAAGTTTATCATTGGACTTAGGATAGGAAAAGTTTTTTTTTTGAAACATAACACGTTTATTGAAGAAATACTTGTAACTACTGATGTGAATTTGTTCATCCTATAGAGGGGTTACTTTGTGTAATGACACTCCTGGTCATTTTTGTGTCTTGCATTCTGTGTGTCGTTCAGAGCATTCTTGTAGCGACCCCAAGTCATTTATGACTTGCTGGGACTGACAGTTAGGTCACCTGGTCGTTCGTTTGGTTATGGTGTGAGTTTTAGTGTTTTGGAGCTTATGAACCTTGAACGATCATTTTCGATCAAAAGTTCAAGATGATGACATCGGAATCCAATTTTGACGATTCCATCAGCTCCGGAAGGGTCATTTTAGGCTAGTAGCATGGTCGGCATGACTCCCAAAGTTTTCGGTGTGAGTCTGTGCGATTAGGTGTTTTAACTTTAAGTTTAAGCCTAAGTTTGACTTTAGTCAATATTTTGAGTAAACGCGCTTGGATGAGAATTCTGTCAGCGCGGTTAGCTCCGGAATGTCAAGTTTGGTCTAGATTGACCCTTCTTTTGTGTCCCGAGGTTTCTGAGCCCTTTTGTGGTTTTTGACTTAAAATGACATTTGGCTGTGGGACCCACTTTTTTGTCAAGATTACCTCGTATGGAAATTTTGACTGTGTCATTGAGTCCGGAATATCGAATTTGGTATGTTTGCATATCTTGTTTGCGTGCACGGGGTTTCGAACGAGTTAGGAGAACCCCGTCGAAGTTTTTAAGTTTTGGTGAAAATGCAGAAAAATCTGCACTTTTGGAAAACCTTAAAAACCTCATCTCTCAACCGAATTAAGCAATTTGAAGTGCGGGAGCTTCGTATTTTCGGTGGCTTCGCTGTAGAGTGTTTGGAAGTTGTAAGGGTGCTCGTAGTTCGAGGTAAATTTCGCGATAAACCTGATTGTTGTACCATTTTTCGAGCTTTTGTTTTTGGCATCCTTATTTTGGTCATATCTCACTCATTTTAGCTCGGTTTTGGGTGATTCGTAAGCCCACGTGTTGGGAATTATCATGGCTACGTCGTGGAGTGTTCAAGGAGTGTTGGGCACCATTAGATTCCTGTAAATTTCAAGTTTAGACTGCTGCATGTTTTCTTTTAAGTTGAGTAAAGTGTGGTTTTCTTGCGTGTTGGGTTTTGCTGAGTTTTGATCCCCGAATTGTGTTCCAAATGGAACACAAGTTCGGGGTACTGTTTAGGGTCTCTTGACGGAGTCAAATTCGAATAGTTCGGTGCCGATTCCTCGAGTCATGATGACACCTACTATAACCCACCAGTAGGTAAGCCAACCCGTAACCCGGAACAACAAGTAATGAGTTTGAGGGTAGAAACTAAACAAGAGTAGGCAAAATTTAAGATAACAATATAAACAGGCGGAAGCAAACCAAAACATATATACAAATAAAGATCCCTCCCAGAACCTAGAAGTCACTAGTACAGAGCTACTAACAAAACAAGTACAAGTCCCAAAAGTGGACCACATAGACTGGACTGTCTCGAAAGGTAAAAACAAGTCTATATATACAGATGGAGACAAGTCTAATGATGCCCAGCACTCCTTGAACACTCCACGACGTAGCCACGATAATTTCCAACACGTGGGCTTTCATCACCCAAAACCGAGCTAAAATGAGTGAGATATGACCAAAACAAAGATGCCAAAAACAAAAGCTCGAAAAAGGGTACAGTAGTCAGGTTTATCGCGAAATTTACTTCGAACTACGTGCACCCGACAACTTCCGAACACTCTACAGCGAAGTCACCGAAAATACGAAGCTCCCGCACTTCGAATCGCCTAATTCGGTTGAGAGATGAGGTTTTTAAGGTTTTCCAAAAATGAAGATTTTTCTGCATTTTCCCCAAAACTTCGACGGGGTGCTCCGAACTCATTCGGAACCCCGTGTATGCAAACGAGTTATGCAAACATACCAAATTCGATATTTCGGACTCAATGGCACAGTCAAAATTTCCATACGATGTCATCTTAACAAAAAGTGGGTCCCACACCCAAATGTCATTTTAAGTCAAAAATCACAAAAGGGCTCGGGACACAAAAGAAAGGTCAATCTAGACTAAACTTGGCATTTCGGAGCTAACCGCGCTGACGGAATTCTCATCCGAGCGCGTTTACTCAGAATGTTGACTAAAGTCAAACTTAGGCTTAAAGTTAAAACGCCTAATCGCACCGACTCACATTGAAAACCTCGGGAGTCATGCCGACCATGCTACTAGCCTAAAATGACCTTTTCGGAGCTGATGGAATCGTCAGAATTGGATTTCGATGTCATCTTCTTGAACTTTTGATCGAAAATGATCGTTCAAGGTTCATAACACTAAAACTCGTACCATAACTAAACGAATGACCAGGTGACCGAACTGTCAGTCCCAGCAAGTCATAAATGACTTGGGGTCGCCATAGGAACGCTCTAAACGACACACAGAAGGCAAGATACAGAAATGACCAGGAGGGTCATTACACTTTGCCAACTTGTAGTGTTATATATCGATTCTTTATTTAATCTTAACTGGAGTGTAACTGATTCAGATTATGACTTGAAGTCATCACGTAGGGTGTGTTTGGTATGTAGGAAAATGTTTTCTAGGAAAATAAGCGAGTTTCTTACTTATTTTCTTATGTTCGGTAGGTAAGCACAAAATATAATCCTAAAAACATTTGTATATAATTTAGACAATATTATGGGAGGGAGGTAGAGGTGTGGATAGTGGGGATGAGGGCTATGGAGGTGGGGGTGAAGATGAGGTGTGTTGGAGGGTGGGGAGGACACTATCAATATGTAATGCCACTGGTAGAACTTGTTTCCCTACTTTCATTACAGTGGTCGTTTTCCTCATTTTTGAGCTTGTATATCTAGGGAAATGTTTTCCAACATATTTTACCAACCGAACATGGGAGAGAATATTTTCTGGAAAATATTTTCCTTCATACTAAACACATCCATAGTTTAGAAATGCTGGACCTAGACCTACTAGCTCTAGAAATCTTAGATATTTGAGAATCTTGCTGATTGAAAGTTAATCTGGGGGAACGGATGATAGGTTAGCTGATATAGCTGTAATTTTCCTTCCAAGGCGGTGAGAAATTTTTGCCTGTGAAGTTTTTAATGGATCATTTTTTTATGGTTTGGATGTCTTGAATTTCAACCCAAAGGAAAAAATGTGTCTTTAGACATCATATTTGTTTTGTGCATCTTGTGTTTTCAGCAGCACACAGACGCCTGTCAATAGACCAAAGTATAATCCTGTCATGAGCTCTTAACTACTTAAAAGCATATCTAGGTTTGTATTGTAACTACGTTATGCTCAATAAAGCTTTTCTAAGTTGTGCTGCTTTTTCTTCTTATACCAATTCGTCTTTTGTGCTCATCCATGTTTAATGATGGGATATTCATATACTGTACTTGAGATGTTTTTTCTCTTTATTTCATTTATTATCTTGGTAAGAGTTTTAATTAACTTCTGTTGCTTTCTTCTTCCATCCTGTAGAACTTTGATGAAGTGTTGGTACCTGCTGATCATGTAAGCAGGAGTTACAATGACACATATTATGTGGATTCTCAAACTGTCCTAAGGTGCCACACCAGTGCACATCAAGCTGAGTTACTGAGGAATGGATACACCCATTTTCTTGATACTGGAGATGTGTACCGTAGAGATTCCATTGACTCAACTCACTACCCTGTATTCCACCAGGTTCTCTACCTTCAAACATATTTTTCTACTGACATTGCTGATTGTCACCCTTTTAATGGTTTTCTTCCATATTGTGTAGATGGAGGGTGTAGGGGTCTTTGCTCCAAATGATTGAGAGGCTTCAGGTACTGATGCAACGTCACATGCTGCAGAAGCTCTGAAGAAATGTCTTGAGGGTTTGGCTCAGCATCTATTTGGTACAAAGCTTATATCTCATCTAAAGTGAGTCGTAATGATTTGATACTAATTTACCATATAATTATTGGGATAGCAAACCAATAATGAGTGGTGGTGATTTGACTATGATTTACCATTTAAATTTCGGTAGTGCAACCAATCTCTTACTACATAATTTCCTAAGTCATTAGCAGTTGGTCCTTAGATGCCAGCTATTTATGTTCATGGAAGGCTAGGGAAAACTTCTAGATTATAGGTTGAAGTCACTGTAAGAAGTTACAGTGCCTATGGAAGTACTTATCTGATATTATAATGTACTTGGTGACCAATTGACTCAGGAGGGGTCCAATCCTCTGCTGCTATTCCAAATTTTATCGATCTTACTTCATTGATGATGTTCATGTATAAATCTTGTAACTTGTCCTCTTCTTCAGAAACCATCTTTCTAATACAAAATTTCCTTTTCTTGACAAAGTTTATGAATCTCCAGCCTAATCTTTCTAAATTCTTCAGGTGGGGTGGAAATGCGCTGGGTTGACACTTATTTCCCGATTACTAGTCCATCATTTGAACTGGAGATATATTTTCATTTTTCAAGTAAACTTTGCATAGTTTCATGCTTTTGTTTATTTTATTTCCTCCTCTCCAAATGTTAAAGTCCAGAATAATATGCGAGTTATTTTTGTGGTTTCATCAGATTGTTTAATAAGATGCTATAAAATGTGTAGAAGTACGGGTAGTTGTTACCTAGCAGGAGTAGCTTAATATGTAACTTTTTCACCTTCTTCTTCTTCTTCTTCTTCTTCTTCTTTTTGGGTAGTGAGGGGGTTCTTATATTTATTTTGGAGGTGTGAGACATAATTGCCCAAGCAGGGGTAGTTTGTTACCAAGCTGGAGTATCTTAATATGTAACTTTCTCACCTTCCCTTTCTTCTTACTTTACTTTTTGGGTATTGAAAAGATTCTTATATTTATTTTGGAGGGGCAAGACATGATTTCCCCAAAGTCCCTTTGGTTTAACTTAACATAACATTTAAAGTCTAATGGTAAGGTTATTCTGCCTGCATTTATCAATAGTTTAAAAGAGTGAGACTTTATCACCTAATTAAACAATTTCTTTCACTGTGGCTCAAGAGTGCCAAGCATGCTTTTGACACACGCATCATTTGCCATTCTCTAATTATGTGAGCTAGCTGTCATTACTTTGAATTCAGTCAATAAATGGAATTTTGTTGGAGATATAAAGCAGGAAGATTAAGGATGTGTGCCAACAAGGAGTCCAGCATAGAGGAAAGGAAGATACAAATTGTAAATTGTTTTTCGTCACTACAAAGGAAATGATTGTTTATTAGTTTATGTACTGCACAGCACAACACTATCAATTCATTCGAAGCAGCTAAAGAGAAACTTTTTGTTAAAAAATTTAGTGACATTTGATAGCATTGTTGGTGTTTTATCCCTCAGAATGTAAAGAGGACTACCTTATTTTTTGACTAGTCTGCTTTTTTTATCCAGGAGAATTTGAGAGCACTTAAGTATTGCGTAATTACAAATGATCGAAATGAAATCTCGAGAAGAAAGCCAGAGCAAAGACCAATTTGAGCTATTGAAAGTAAATAGGAGGTACACTCATCCTTCCAGTATAGTTTTTATTGTGATCTGCTAACTATCAAATCCTTTTCCAGGATCAATGGATGGAAGTTTTGGGTTGTGGAGTGACAGAACAAGAAATATTGAAAAGAAGTGGTAGAACAGACAATGTTGCTTGGGCATTTGGCCTTGGATTGGAGCGCTTGGCTATGGTTTTATTTGATATTCCAGATATTCGACTTTTCTGGTCAACTGATGAGCGGTTCACTTCTCAAGTAATTTCTTCATCTTCCCTCCTCTCTCTCCTTTTTAATCGCCAGTTTGGATTTTGGTAGCGATTGGTAACATTTTCTTGATCATGATGTAGTTTTCTAGCGGCCGGCTTGGGCTGAAGTTTAAGCTATTTTCCAAGGTAGGACTTGTTTGCTAATGTTTATCTTATGGGGGTTTTTAAGCTTTTGAAGAATCCAACTCTTATATGTGCTTTTAGCATTTCATTTTTCAGAAAGGGTGTGTTTAGTATAAAGGAAAATGTTCTCCTAGAAAACAAGTGGGTTTCTTACTTATTTTTTCTAGTGTTTGGTAAGTAAGCAAAAAGGTATTTTCCTAAGAGCATTTACATGTAAGCTAGCATATCACTATGGGGGTGGGGTGGAGTGGGGAGTGGGAGTTGAAGGGTGGTGGGTGCTAGGATGTCAAGGTGGGGTTCTGGGTGGGGAGGAGACAATGAACTTGGAACGTAACTCATGGAACTTATTTTCTGTACTTCCACTAGGAAAGTTATTTTCCTCATTTTTATGGAACTTGTTTTCCTAGAGAAAATATTTTCCAAAACATGGGAAAATAGGAAAAGACACCAAACATACCTTAAGTTCATAACTTTTTGTTTGAAGAATGTACTTAAGGGGTCCATTGAGTCTATGACTGCATAATTTTGTTTGTGGATCTATTAGACTTTATGATCTTGTTTAAGAGACTTAAGTTCCCTTAATTATTGCAGTATCCACCTTGTTATATAGACATGAGCTTCTGGATCAGTGATTCATTTACTGAGAACTCTGTGAAGTTGTTAGAGGAATTGCTGGAGACCTTGCCGAGGAGGTACGTCCATGTTATGATTCTACTTACTGCCAAATTCAACTTGAAGATATTGAGGGGCCCTTCTTCAATGTGTCGGACTGACTCTTATTAGCTTAATAAACTCAAACCTCAAATTCTCCAATCTCTTATTAGCTTAATAAACTCAAACCTCAAATTCTCCAGTACAAGAGATGTAGACAGATGATGTTGGCTAAAAAATTTGATTGTGAATGCTTATCACAAAGGAAAAAGAAAAGGGATCCAGTTGTGGCTTTGAACTTCTCCCATTTAATTGTCCTTGAATGTACCCCAATATTCAAATTTTTGAGTGTATTCCAGATTATCCTGCAAGACTTCCTGAATATTTGAAATGTTTCCTCTTACTAAGGTGCTATTCATTGATGTCATGAGTTTATTACTCCAAAGTAAGCTATGCCAAGTCTAGTAATTTGATCTTAAGCATTGAGTTGAGTGATTTTCATATCATACCCTGGGGTGGGAGCAGGGTGATAGGGTTGTCTAGTGAAGCCAAGCGCTATAGGTTTGGCCAGTTCTACAGTTGGTTTATAGGGTCATGTTTGTAACATGAGTTCGTGTAGTGAACTAACTCTTGTATTTAAGTGGTGAAGGGTAGAGGGTGGGCCTATCATCCCCTCCCCAAAGGATGGCTATAGACAGATTTCTTGGTCATCATGTACTTCGTGTTTGTTACATGAGTTCGTGGTAGTGACTGTTGCTTCTATTCCTACTATTGTCAGGTGAAATTGATCGACAACTTCACCAATAAGAAAGGAATGACGAGTCATTGCTATAGGATAGCTTATTGGTCCATGGAACGTTCACTAACGGACGAGGAAATAAATGATTTGCAGGTAAACCCTCTTTCAAATGTGTCTATACCATCTTTCTCCTACCACTAGTAAATGTCTTTTTTGTATTTGGATGCAGTGGAAAGTGAGAGAACAGGTGGAGAACAAGTTAAAGGTTGTTCTAAGATGAGCTATTTCAATTGTTTGTTTTTCACTGATTTTGTAGCTCACAACATGTAGTTATTTACATGAGTTTTTACATTAACTAGATATCTAGGACTATATTCATCACACATATTTTGATAGGGGAAAATGCTTATTTGCTCTCATTTGTAGTTTTGAGGCCAATATGTCAAGGCAATAACTTAGGGGTTGTTTGGTTGATTGTACTTGAATAACTAATCCCAAAATAAAATCTTGCATGAGATAGTGCAATGTTTAGTTGGCTGCATTAGGTCATCTCCAACCCAACACTATATTTTCACTATATTTTAGTATCATGGTGTGACACTTTTCATCAACAACAGATCACTTTTTATATTATTTTATTATTATTTGAGTGATAATTTCCTCCCAGACTTCTTATCTAGAGAATATTTTTCTTCTTATGGGTTTTCTTGACTTCTTTCCTGATAAAGATTTGGTTACGATTTTGAAGGCAGTTCCTCTTAATAGAGATTTACAGGAACTTATATTATGGAGAATTATAGACGGAATGATAATGGATATCGTCAATAATTACATAATTGCACAAGATCTTTATGAAAGATTTTATTGTTATGAAGTTTATAACCTCTTGAATGATTAAAACTAAATGCTATGTTTGCAGGATGGATCCTCCTTGGATAACCAAGGCTAGAGGAAAAGGCAGTTATACTCGCGGAAGGGAAAGAACATCCTCGTCAAAAACATTCGGATCGTCTTATGGATCCTCTTCTAGCTCTCCAATTATACAAAGGGGAGGAATGAGTTTATATAACTTAAGCTCTAGAATGCAAGAGAAAGCCTCTTAAATACATCTGGAAGACATTCCAGAAAATGATCCATTACATGCTCAACTACAAGAATCTTTAACACAAAAGCAAGGTAATACTTTTGCTTCAGTCACCAAAGAAGACGTTGATGATATCAAAACATATGAAAAGGTAGAAAAAAGAGAAGTGATATTTCTATTAGAAAATTCTAACATATAGAGAAGAGAAGAGTCTTGGAAGATATTTCAAAGGTATCTAGTAAATGGGCTCTATTTCCCGAGTGAGTCATACAAAACTCGGAAATATTATGAAACTCTACTAATAAGCACAGGTATTGAATTTCAACACTTTTCAGGATATAATACAAGTGAGAATGTTTATAACTTTTCTAAAATGATTATAAAGCACATCATTCATATTGAAGATTGGGTATTTCCTCAATGACTGAAAGACAATTCAGTCTGAACAAAGTCATGGTAAGTTTTACCTATTGGGATTATGTTCAGGCATGAGAGGCACAAACATACTTGGTTTATAAAAGTATTTGCCAAGATATTTGTTAACCCTATTCCAAATTGATTTTTAAACTGGTGGTCATACCACGGGCCAACCATAAAAATATTGCCCGAACCATTTCTCAAATTATACAAAGAATGGGTCAAGATTTCCTCAGATCTCAACAAATTATATCATCAAGAACATATTTGTTATTTTCAACAAATTGAACATATATATTTTTTTATAGAATTCTCTGCTCCATGGATTCACAAATGGGTTCTAGAAGTAGATTTCACTGAGGAACAAATCTCTTGCCTATATAGAACTTATTATAATAATTTTTGGGACAAGTTGATGAAGAAAGATCCTCAAACAAAGTCTATATACGGATAAGAACTGCTGGATCTAATAACAAAAACCATACACGATTATAAATTGATTCCTAATAAAGAAATCATGATTGATGATTCAACCTCCGTAAAACATATGGCTAGAAAAATTTCTAATCATGATGAAGGAGAACAAGATGAAATGATTATGAAGTATCTAGAAGTAAAGAAAAAGATTCTTCTAAATCTAACTCATTACACAAAATCAGATTCATCAATGCGTAGTTAAACAAGTGAAGATATGTACGAATATCAACCTTATGAAGAAGAAAGTCCAGTAAATGCACTGAAGAAAGCCGAAGATTTTTTGGCAAAACTAAAGGACAAGATGTAGCAGTGTTAAGCTTTTTCGGAACAGTAAAAGGCCCGGACTACTGCAGCAACACTGTAACTCAACAATAGATACACTGTTACCAGGACCCAGATAGGGGCCCAGTATCCTGTACAAAGATGCTTTCTTTTCTTATAAATAGGTTTGTTTTTCTTTAATTAAGGAGCAGGTTTTAGAAACCCTCTCTTCCGTTTTGCACTCTCTCTCTTTCTTGTAAACTTTTTCTTACTAAGTTTTGTAAGTTTGTCGGATTTTGGCCGGAATAATAAAGTGTGCGGTTTGGTAACAACAAGGTACTTTCTTTTCTCATTCTTCATGTCTTTTACTTTTATAAATTCTTCGATCTACGCCGCGATTATGTCCGTCTAAAGAATTATATCTATGTCGGATAACTAACTTCTCTCTTATATAGAACATGAACGGATCTAAGCTTTATTTAAATATAGAATAATTTTAGTATGACTTCTCGACTTGGTATTGAGATTGATGTACAGTCGGATCTAGTACTACTTTTATTGGTTTTGTCTTTATAACTCTGTCTGATGAGCCGTGGTTTTTAGCCCGAAAAAGAGTTTGATAAGTAAGGCGCCTGATACCCGGTTAGAACTATCAGACACATGGGCTCAATAAAATTATGTATTAACTTCTGGACAGGCCCTTTGCTTGGGTAAAATAATTAAACCATGCAGTCTGAGAAACTATATTAAAATTCTTGTGTATTTCGATTCTTATGTAGTTGGACTACCTCTAAGGATATTGACTTGATTGATCTATTACTGGGCGGACTACCACTAGGTCAGTGATCATGTATCGTCGGTATCATGGGCGAACTACCGCCAGGTCAGTGATCATGAACGGATCTAAGCTTTATTTAAATATAGAATAATTTTAGTATGACTTCTCGACTTGGTATTGAGATTGAGGTACAGTCGGATCTAGTACTACTTTTATTGGTTTTGTCTTTATAACTCTGTCTGATGAGCCGTGGTTTTTAGCCCGAAAAAGAGTTTGATAAGTAAGGCACCTGATACCCGGTTAGAACTATCAGACACATGGGCTCAATAAAATTATGTATTAACTTCTGGACAGGCCCTTTGCTTGGGTAAAATAATTAAACCATGCAGTCTGAGAAACTATATTAAAATTCTTGTGTATTTCGATTCTTATGTAGTTGGACTACCTCTAAGGATATTGACTTGCTTGATCTATTACTGGGCGGACTACCACCAGGTCAGTGATCATGTATCGTCGGTATCATGGGCGAACTACCGCCAGGTCAGTAATCATGTATCGTTGGTATCATAGCCTAGGAAATTTCATGGTATATATATAATTGATGTGAAGAATTTCGGATCACTTTCTGGAATGTCTTCCAGATGTATTGAAGAGGCTTTCTTTTGCGTTCTAGAGATTATGTTATATAAATTCATTCATCCCCTTTGTATAATTGGAGAGCTAGAAGAGGATCCATATGACGATCCGAATGTTTTTAACGAAGATGTTCTTCCCTTTCCGCGAGTATAACTACCTTTTCCTCTAGCCTTGGTTATCCAAGGAGGATCCATCCTGCAAACATAGCATTTAGTTTTTATCATTCAAGAGGTTATAAACTTCATAACAATAAAATCTTTCATAAAGCTTTTGTTCAATCATGTAATTATTGACGATATCCATCAAAAGATGTGAATAATATATCTATGCCGAAATTCTTCACATCAATTATATATATACCATGAAAGTTCCTAGGCTATGATACCAACGATACAGGATCATTGACCTGATGGTAGTCCGCCATGATACCAACAATACAGGATCAGTGACCTAGCGGTAGTTCGCCCAGTCATAGATCAAGTAAGTCAATATCCTTAAAGGTAATCCAACTACATAAGAATCGAAATACACAAAAATTTTAATATAGTTTCTCAGACTGCATGGTTTAATTATTTTACTCAAGCAAAGGGTCAAGAAGTTAATGCATACTTTTATTGAGCTCATGTGTCTGATAGTTCTAACCGAGTATCAAGCGCCTTACTTATCAAACTCTTTTTCGGGCTAAAAATCACGGCTCATCAGACGGAGTCATAAAGACAAAGCCAATAAAAGTAGTACTAGATCCGACTGTACCTCAATCTCAGAACCAAGTTGAGAAGCCATACTAAAATTCTTCTATATTTAAATAAAGCTTAGATTCGTTCATGGTCTATATAAGAGATAAGTTAGTTATCCGGCATATATATAATTTTTTAGCCGGACATAGTCGCGGCTTAGATTGGAGAATTTATAAAGTAAAAGACAGGAAGAATGAGAAAAGAAAGTACCTTGTTGTTACCAAACCGCACACTTTATTATTCCGGCAAGCTTACAAAACTTAGTAAGAAAAAGTTTCCAAGAAAGAGAGAGAGTGCAAAACGGAAGAGAGGGTTTCTAAAACCTGCTCCTTAATTAAAGAAAAACAAACATATTTATAGGAAAAGAAAGCATCTTTGTACAGGATACTGGGCCCCTATCTGGGTCCTGGTAACAGTGTATCTACTGTTGAGCTACAGTGTTGCTACAGTAGTCCGGGCCTTTAACTGTTCCGGAAAAGCTTAACACTGCTACATCTTGTCCTTTAGTTTTGCCAAAAAATCTTCGGCTTTTTTCAGTGCATCTACTGGACTTTCTTCTTCATAAGGTTGAGATTCGTACATATCTTCACTTGTTTCACTACGCATTGATGAATCTGATTTTGTGTAATGAGTTAGATTTAGAAGAATCTTTTTCTTTACTTCTTCTAGATACTTCATAATCATTTCATTTTGTTCTTCTTCATCATGATTAGAAATTTTTCTAGTCATATGTTTTACGGAGGATGAATCATCAGTCATGATTTCTTTATTAAGAATCAATTTATAATCATATATGGTTTTTGTTATTAGATCTAGCAGTTCTTGTCGGTATATAGACTTTGTTTGAGGATCTTTCTTGATCAACTTGTCCCAAAAATTATTATAATAAGTTCTATATAGGCAAGGGATTTGTTCCTCAGTGAAATCTACTTCTGGAACCCATTTGTGAATCTATGGAACAGAGAATTCTATAAAAAAAAAATATCTGTTCAATTTGTTGAAAATAACAAATATGTTCTTGATGATATAATTTGTTGAGATCTGGGGAAATCTTGACCCATTCTTTGTATAACTTGAGAAATGGTTCGAACAATATTTTTACGGTTGGCCCGTGGTATGACCACCAGTTTCAAAACCAATTTGGAATAGGGTTAACAAATATCTTGGCAAATACTTTTATAAACCAAGTATGTTTGTGCCTCTCATTGTTATAACAGAGGACTTTATTAAATGCCTGAACATAATCCCAATAGGTAAAGTTTACCATGACTTTGTTCAGACTGAATTGTCTTTCAATCATTGAGGAAATACCCCAATTTTCAATATGAATGATGTGCTTTATAATCATTTTAGAGAAGATATAAACATTCTCACTTGTATTATATCCTGAAAAGTGTTGAAATTCAACACATGTGTTTATCAGCAGAGTTTCATAATATTTTCGAGTTTTGTATGACTCTCCCGGGAAATAGAGCCCATTTACTAGATACTTTTGGAATATCTTCCAAGGCTCTTTTCTTCTCTGTATGTCAGAATTTTCTAATAGAAATATCACTTCTCTTTTTTCTACCTTTTCATATGTTTTGATATCATCAACGTTTTCTTTGGCGACTGAAGCAAAAGTATTACCTTGTTTTTGTGTTAAAAATTCTTGTAGTTGAGCATGTAATAGATCACTTTTTTGGAATGTCTTCCAGATGTATTGAAGAGGCTTTCTCTTGTGGTCTATAGCTTAAGTTATATAAACTCATTCCTCTCTTTGTACAATTGGATAGCTAGAAGAGGATTCAGATGTTTTTGACGAGGATGTTCTTCCCCTTCCGCGAGTATAATTGCCTTTTCCTCTAGCCTTGGTTAACCAAGGAGGATCCATCCTGCAAACATAGCATTTAGTTTTAATCATTCAAGAGGTTATAAACTTCATAACAATAAAATCTTTCATAAAGCTCTTGTTCAATCATGTAATTATTGACGATATACATCAAAAGATGTGAAGAATATATCTATGCCGAAATTCTTCACATCAATTATATATATACCATGAAAGTTGCTAGGCTCTAATACCAACTATACAGGATCACTGACCTGGCGGTAGTCCGCCCATGATACCAACGATACAGGATCACTGACCAGGCGGTAGTCCGCCCAATCATAGATCAAGCAAGTCAATATCCTTAGAGGTAGTCCAACTACATAAGAATCGAAATACACAAAAATTTTAATATAGTTTCTCAGACTGCATGGTTTAATTATTTTACCCAAGCAAATGGTCTGTCAAGAAGCAAATACATACTTTTATTGAGTCTATGTGTCTGATAGTTCTAACCGGGTATCAAGCTTCTTACTTATCAAATTCTTTTTCGGGCTAAAAACCACGGCTCATGAGACGGAGTTATAAAAACAAAGCCAATAAAAGTAGTACTAGATCCGACTGTACCTCAATCTCAAAACCAAGTCAAGAAGCCATACTAAAATTCTTCTATATTTAAATAAAGCTTAGATCCGTTCATGGTCTATATAAGAGAGAAGTTAGTTATCCGGCATAGATATAATTTTTTAGCCGGACATAGTCGCGGCTTAGATCGGAGAACTTATAAAAGTAAAAGACAGGAAATATGAGAAAAAAAAGTACCTTGTTGTTACCAAACCGCACACTTTATTATTCCGGCCAAAATCCTGTAAGCTTACAAAACGTAGTAAGAAAAAGTTTATAAGAAAGAGAGAGTGCAAAACAGAAGAGAGGGTTTCTAAAACCTGCTCCTTAATTAAAGAAAAACAAACATATTTATAGGGGGAAAAAAGCATCTTTGTACAGGATACTGGGCCCCTATCTGGGTCCTGGTAACAGTGTATCTACTGTTTAGCTACAGTGTTGCTACAGTAGTCCGGGCCTTTTACTGTTCCGGAAAAGCTTAACATTGCTATATCTTGTCCTTTAGTTTTGCCAAAAAATCTTCGGCTTTCTTTAGTGCATCTACTGGACTTTCTTCTTCATATGGTTGAGCTTCGTGCATATCTTCACTTGTTTCACTACGCATTAATGAATTTTGTTTTGCGTAATGAGTAAGATTTAGAAGAATCTTTTTCTTTACTTCTTCTAGATACTTCATAATCATTTCATCTTGTTCTTCTTCATCATAATTAGAAATTTTTCTCGCCATATGTTTTACGGAGGTTGAATCATTAGTCATGATTTCTTTATTAGGAATCAATTTATAATCGTGTATGGTTTTTGTTATTAGATCCAGCAGTTCTTATCCGTATATAGACTTTGTTTGAGGATCTTTCTTCATCAACTTGTCCCAAAAATTATTATAATAAGTTCTATATAGGTAAGGGATTTGTTCCTCAGTGAAATCTACTTTTGGAACCCATTTGTGAATCCATGGAACAGAGAATTCTATAAAAAAAATATATCTGTTCAATTTGTTAAAAATAACAAATATGTTCTTGATGATATAATTTGTTGAGATCTGAGGAAATCTTGACCCATTCTTTGTATAACTTGAGAAATGGTTCGGCAATATTTTTATGGTTGGCCCGTGATATGACCACCAGTTTAAAAACCAATTTGGAATAGGGTTAACAAATATCTTGGCAAAAACTTTTATAAACCAAGTATGTTTGTGCCTCTCATTGTTATAACAGAGGACTTTATTAAATGCCTGAACATAATCCCAATAGGTAAAGCTTACCATGACTTTGTTCAGACTGAATTGTCTTTCAGTCATTGAGGAAATACCCCAATCTTCAATATGGATGATGTGCTTTATAATCATTTTAGAAAAGTTATAAACATTCTCACTTGTATTATATCCTGAAAAGTGTTGAAATTCAACACATGTGTTTATCAGCAGAGTTTCATAATATTTTCGAGTTTTGTATGACTCTCCCGGGTAATAGAGCCCATTTACTAAATACCTTTGGAATATCTTCCAAGGCTCTTCTCTTCTCTATATGTCAGAATTTTTCTAATAGAAATATCACTTCTCTCTTTTCTACCTTTTCATATATTTTGATATCATCAACGTCTTCTTTGGCGACTAAAACAAAAGTATTACCTTACTTTTGTGTTAAAAATTCTTGTAGTTGAGCATGTAATGGATCACTTTTTGGAATGTCTTCCAGATGTATTGAAGAGGCTTTTTCTTGCGTTCAAGAGCTTAAGTTATATAAACTCCTTCCTCCCTTTGTATAATTGGAGAGCTAGAAGAGGATCCATATGACGATCCGGATGTTTTCGAGTATAACTGCCTTTTCCTTTAACCTTGGTTATCAAAGGAGGATCCATCCTGCAAACATAACATTTAGTTTTAATCATTCAAGAGGTTATAAACTTCATAACAATAAAATCTTTCATAAAGCTCTTGTTCAATTATGTAATTATTGACGATATCCATTATCATTCTGTCTAAAGGGGCTAATTGTGCCTGCCACCTAGCGAATATTAACTTAGACGCATCAAGTTTAAAATCTTTATCAAACATATACTTGACTGACTGAGCATCAGTTTTTATCAAGAATTTTTTATTATATAAATCATCTTGAAATTTTAATACGCACTTAACGATATTTAACATTTCATGAGCTACCGTCGCATATTTTTTCTGAGCGTTGCTTTATTTTCCTGAATGAAATCGAATAAGATATTCATTTTTATCATGTGGATTAATTTGTTTCAATATGCCTCCATACCCAATATTAGACGCATCTCTCTCTACAATCTTTGGCCAAGCAGGATTTGCAAGGGTTACACAAGGCAATGATTTAACTCTTTCTTTAAAAGTTTTTACAAGGTCAGTGATCCTGTATTGTTGGTATCATGGGCGGACTACCGCCAGGTTAGTGATCCTGTATCCTTGGTATCAGAGCCTAGGAACTTTCATGGTATATATATAATTGATGTGAAGAATTTCGGCATAAATATATTCTCTCTTTTATGGATCAAGAAGATATAAAAGTACTCGATTAGAAGAGGTAGATATACCTCAAAACCTTGATTTGTTAAACAAATGGACTATTCCGAAAGTGAATATAAAAACTATTTATGATTATGGTTGGTTTGATAAAATCTCAAATAAACAGTTGATTAAAATAACTGAGCAATCTTTGGCGTTAAACTCGTCAGAACACACTATTCGTTTATTAAATAAGCGTGATATTGAATTATATAAATCTCAATATAAATTCTTGCATATTGGCATGGTTCAAATTGCTTTCAAGCCTTTGACTCTTAAAGGGTAACCAGAGACTTTCTTAGCTGCTCTTCGTAATCCGAGAAATCTTAATTTTCGACAGTCTTTGATGGGTTTGATAGAATCTACAGTGGCCTATGACCTAGTTTATTTTAATGCTCAGCCAAATTTGCAGTTATCTTTGACTGATTCTAATATCTTAGGTGCTTTAACTTTGAATGTTATGACACACGGTTATAACTATGCAGCTGGTTCTGAATTAATCTGTTTGTCTTATAGAATCTATTTTAAATTACTTGCTACTTTGAATCCTAGATGTAGGTTATATGATACATCTGATTAAACTATTTTGGTAGAAACTAATTTCGCCAGATCTAAGGTCAATTCTAGAAGATCTATAAAATGGGAAGAAATTAATTTTCCTACTACTTGGATTCTAGATTCTGTTATACCCCCTGAACAACTGACAGATGCAGTCACCAATTCTGAATATTCTCATATTAGTCAAAATTCCGATGGAAAAATTTGTATGCAGTTTGAGGAAAAAAGTGTTCCTTATAATAGACATTTTTTTGCTTCTGATAGAAGACTGACTATTCAACATATTTCTCCGATAGAACCTTGTTATGGTCCAGCTAGAAATCGCGCTGCTTCATTACATATTTTATCAACAGTTATATCTGCAGAAAAAGAAAAATATTAAAATTGATCCTCGGTTAAACATTGTTCAAACAAATGATAAATCATCTGATGTTTCTGATAAAGATATTCCTTCTGTATCCAAGATGGATTTTAATCTTAGTGATGCTTAATGATGAGTGAACATCAAATTGGTTTTAGTCCAGGTTCACTGGCAAGAAAATATATTCAAAACGAATTTTTAAATGAAAAATGGAACCGATTTAAAACTTGGTTTTTTGACACTTATAGTAAAGAAGATTTAAATAATATTTCTCAAGAGTTTTATGAAACTTGTGCATTACATAATCATATTATGTTCTTTGTGCCTTGGTTTATAACCACTTATTTGCCTTTATTCATCAACGTTCTTGAACGATCTTACAAAGATGAATCAGGTAATATTATTAAATCCATTTATCCTCCTCAAGCTCCGTTTATTTTACCAAATAATACTGGTATTATTTTTACGGCTTTTCATAAATTTATTGATAATGAGGTCGCCGCAATAAGTATAAATGAAATTAATCGTTGTATTTCTCAAAATAATTTTTTGGGTCTATATGTTAAAGTTATTGGTGAACATATTTGTTCTCTAGACAAAAAATTAAATAGCCTGTCTAAACTGATTGTTCAAATTGATGATAAGTTGATAACTGTCAAACAAATTTCGAAACAGGCTTCTTCGTCAAAACAGCCTGATGTTCATATTTAAAGGCCTCCTGAGATTCAGGATTTTATTCTTAGACCTTTGCACGACCTTGAAAATCTTCTTGATAAAAAGTTTTCTCAATTTGGTGCAAGTGTGAAACCGATAAGTCTCGCTGAAGATTTTGCAGATGAAATGGAAGCCACTTTTGATTTCAAAACCCAAGTGGAAATGGAAGTTAATAAACTTCATGGGTATCCAAAGAAGAATAGTGGTAATACTGCTTATGCTAGAAAACCTAGTATGCAAACATATTACTATCTCAGGCCTACTCCTCAAGATGTTTTAATAGAGGAAAAAGATTGGAATCAAACTAACACTTCTTATAGTGGAAGTGAGATTTATGAATGGAATTTCGATGGGTTAACTGATAGGCAGTTGACAATTATGGTTCATAGGATGCTTATGTGAAACGACCCAAAAAATGCTCGAAAATGTGCTTCGAAACACCTATAATTGTAATTTCCATATATCTCAAAATTCGTGCATAATTTCAGAAATTTGACTTCATATTCTTATTCAGGGGGTCAAATTGAGTGGGAAATGGGTCTAACCCGAATTTTAGAGCAACCGTATCAAAATTTGAAAATCGCAAAAAATGTGATTTGGAGGGTCAACTTTAAAGGGGCATATCTCTTAGCACACAAGGAACTGGAAGGGCCACAACCTAT
>JAJOOI010010301.1:0-17091 GCA_029582585.1 Solanum bukasovii | reverse complement strand
TTCTCAAGATTTATAACTCAAAATAGGGTTTATGCTGAAATATACTGATAATTGGCATAAAACTGGAGCATGTATATCTGAATAACTGAAATATCTGACCTAGCATGTGTAATTCAAGAACTAATGAAATACATAGCTAGGGTTCTAAAGTTTATGTAAGAAACTGAGAAATAACATTATAATCTAATTTGGAACCTTTAAATAACTAATTCATGATGATCTGTTGTAATTCTAGAAACCCTAGGTCTGTTCATAATAATGGAATCAAGAATCTGACTGAATTCTAGGGATCTAATGGGCGAAAGGAACCCACTAGTGAAATCCCACATACCTGGTGATGAATTCCACGGAGAAATATTTCAATTTCGAGGCTGGAACTGATGGAACCTTGCTGCGTTCTTGAACTAGGGTTCTTGACCTTTTTCTCCTCTCTTGATTCTAATTTTCTAAGATTTTGATTAATAAATTTGACTTGGATAAGTTCTAGTTATGTTTCTAGGCTTAAACTGATTAAAACCTCATGATTTAGGGTTTAAACGACGTAACTTAAGGGTTAAACGAAATAGGAAAAGACCAAAAGACCCCTGAATTAACTGTTGTCAGAGTGATCGACGGATTGGACTGACGGGCCGTCAATCAATCGACGGACCGTCGATTGGGTCCGTAGGTCGAGTCTGCCCAACTGGCTTCACTAAAACAAGCATAACTTTTTACTCGGAGGTCGGAATTAAGCAAACTCGGTGGCGTTGGAAAGATAATTTAATTATCTATCATACCATAGGTCATTGGACACGCAATTCCTGTTTTACTAAGAGTTATGAGCATCTGAAGTTGACCCATCAATAATTTTCATCTAACTAGCTGCTAACCCTCATCTATGGTCTGACCTATGGACCATGGATCAAATGACGGTCCGTGCTGGTCGACCGTAGTTCATGTCAGAAGTTGGGTAAAGGAGATCTCGATCCACGGTCACAGACCACGGACCGTGGTCTGATCTACGGACCGTGGGTCTGTCCGTGAGTCGAGACTCAGCTAATTTTTTTCTGAGCTGGTTTGGGAGGGGTTGCAGTGGTGAACCACGGACCACCAGTACAGGTCGTGGTTTGACCTAAGATCCGTGGATGGTGACCGTAAGTTGCACCTGCAACTTCTCAAAATCTGTCTCTTTGGTTTGTTTCGAATACGGGGTGTTACATTAGTAACTGTTGGGCAACCTCCCTTTGAGGTGAATTTTCAAACTCCTAGGCTCCCTTGAACTTAATTGTTGAGCATTTGCATGATTGATTGATTTGGCAGTTTCGGGCTTGAATATCTTTCAATTTCCGAACACAATTTTGAGGCATAATTTGGGATCTCTTGACATGATTGGTCAGTTTATTTTCTTGGCATAATTAGGCCGTGGTCTGACCTACCATGATTCTCTTTTCACTCCAAAATTGGTCAGTTTATTTTTTATGTATTTTTGGCGTATAAACGATCGTACTAACGTTGTGATCCTAATCTTGGTAGTGTGACATTTTTAGGAGGTCGTTTCAAAAGGAAAAGCTCTAGCCTTGAAATTTGGAGCGCGTGCAGTGGGCCTACAGGGAGGCTATGACTTCCTTTCCTTATAGATTAATCCTTAATGCATATATTCGTGTTCATAAGAGTGAATTAGGGGTGGGTACCTTGTTATTCTTACTTCTCTTAATAGACACCATATGTTAGGATTGACTGCCATTGTACCACGCTAGTTGGGGTTTCTTGTGTGTTATTGCATATTGTTGTGAATTACTTGTGTTGTTACTTATTATTTGAAGAATGTTAAGCCTTAGTGCTGGACTAGATTAATGATGCCTTAGACTTGCAATCCTTGTATCCTTGTTTTATCTACGATGTCATTTCGGATGGACTAGATCCATATAGACTGGAATAGAAGACATGGGTCTGATAGCATGAGCCTTAGCCTATGCATTTTTGCAGGTATGTAGATTTTTTGCCTTCTCTTCCTATCTCTGCGGCTCCGATGCATTATCGGAGGTTGGGTACTTTCTCAGGATTGGAGTGTTTCAGGCTTGGAGACTTTTTGTAATCCTTGTGAGGGGACATTGATCCACGATGGCTTGAAGCCTATTTGAGATCCTCTTTGGAGTTGAAGCGCCCTCGGTTCACTCTTTCTAGTTGGGAGGCCTACGTCCTTGGAGTGGAATGCTTGCTCGACGGCTTTGATACTTTAGATCCTCTTCTGAGTCGACACGCCTCAGAACTCTTGCTAGGTGGGTTGGGAGTAGACTGGTTGACTGGGTGGCCTCAATTGATTTTCACTCTTGCTAGCTGGGAGTTTACTGTTCATGACAGTTACTTGTGCTAGGAGACCGGCTTTTAGTTCGTGGTACTCTTATCTCAATAGACTTAACTATTTTGTGTACTTATCGAGGTTACAAGGGTCCGTTTGGGTTTTAGTTAAACTTGCATGAGTGTACCTTCCGGGCTTATGGTGTCAAGTTAGGTTTAGTTAGTTGTACTTTTATTTACTTTCAGTATGCTCGTGTGTTTTCTTTCATATTCATTTTGACCTTTGTTTGTGTCTAAATTCTATCTTTTCTTAGTATTTTTACCTTTCTTATTCAGTTGGCCTATGAAGCCTACTGAGTACCTTTGTTTTGGTACTCATGCTAGACTCTGCATCTTTCTCGTTATGCAGGTCCTAGTACCATTGATGAGTGGTAGATTTCCACTTCTTTGAGGTCGTTTTAGTTCAACAATTAGTGTCCTCATTACCTATCTATGTCTTGATGATATTTTGATGTTTTCAGCTACGGAAAAGGGCTTAAAATACCCCTCAACTATGCGAATTGATACAAAATTATCCTTCTTCTACCATTCGGGCCTAAAATGCCCTCCATATAAACCTTTTGGCTTTATTTTTCCCTCATCTTTAATATACTAAATCATAACCTCAATTAACAAATTCATTAATGACGTGTCACTATCCTATTAGCTACACTAATAATTAATTAAAATAATTAAAAAGCCAAATGCCCACCCGCTCCACCAAAAAACCCTAGATGTAAAAATCCCCAAATCTTTTAATCCAACCAATCATCCCTAAAACAAATTAACCTAACTAAAAAGCTCATCTCCTCTTCTCTATAATACCTTAACTAGCTGGTGAAGCATTATGCGAATAATGTTAGAAATATGGTGAATAATTACCAATAGACATGAAAGCTATAACTCTATAACTACTTAGCTACATTAGTTTAGCACAGGCAAATGAAGAAAGATCAACTAAATTAGTTCCAAGATGTTTTGCTCTTTCAACAAAGAAAGATCAAATCTTCATAATTTTAAGAAGAAAGCCCATTAAAAAGGTTGATTATCTTCTTGGGAGTTTTGAACTAAAGGGTTTGTGACAGATCAATTTCTGCCTTAACAGGAGATGAGTGTTTTAGTTAGGTGAATTTGTTTTGGGGATGATGGGTTAGGTTAAAATATTTGAGATTTTTTACTGTAACACCCCGGAAACTAGTAGGCTTAACTAGAGCTTGTCATAAGGGTTAGAGTCATAAAATTTGCTTCTTGTACTTAGAATGAAGGGTTTAGGTGTTTAACATCAAGGTACGACTCCTCAAGGACCAACCAAGGGTCCTTGAGGAAGACCCTAGAACAAACCTCCAAAGCTGACCTACGAATGGGGACCTACGAGGAGTAGGTACATCCACGCCTCGTGGGTGAGCTTCGTAGCTTGATGAGTCCAAAAATTGGACTTATTTTGGGCTATATTTTAATAGAAATTGTATCCTCAAATGCTTATTTTATCTCAATACCTGATGAAAACCCTTAAGTTTCAGGTATTTGATGTTTGAAGGAAAGCATGGACACTACGTCGCACAAAGGAATGAAAACGCTGAGAAGAACGAAGAAATGAAGGCCTGAGGATCGTCGAGTCCACTTGGCGAGTCGCCGAAGGGTCTTGCTTCGCCTTTTGTTCCAATGTGCTGACCCCTGAAGGAAAGGATCAAGTCGGTGGAAAAAGGGAGTAGTCGGCGCATCGCCGAGAAGTTCCGCAAAGCAGTACCATGCCACCTAATGACCAAGAGCACACGATGCTAAGGCTGGTGCAAGACGGCGATGAACTACACCAAAGGGCAAATCGTCGAGTTGATCGGCGATTCCGACTAACGACGCCGAATGATCCACTGCAGCACAAATCTGTGAAAACTATAAATACTAGTTAGAGTTGTAGTTTTAGGTGTCGAACAATTATTATAATTTTCATATAGAATAGTACTTTTTGATATTTTTGCTCTGAGTTTGAGAGGGTTTTGAAGACTTGAAGAAAAAGAGGCTTTCATCTCCAAGGATTTGGACTTGGGTCTCTTGGATTCTTTATTCTTGGCCTTTAACAAGACTTAAATCTTCATGCCCATTTTAATGCAAGCTCATTTAGGCATAAATTTCTATATCTTGATGTGTGGCTGAAAACCCCAATTCTTGGGGTGTGATTTAGCGAAAATGGGTTAAGATAATTATTGGATCTTACTTGTTGATAGTTTAATCGTAGTTTAATTGTGATTTCGTTTAGTGGTTGTGGATGAATTTAATGAATTTGTAGTTGCAAATACAAGTTTATTTATGTGCTTTCGGCTTGCTAGAGAGAGAGGTCGTAAAACTAAGGCCACTAGATTGATGGCCAGTGTGAGTGGGTCGACATGAGGTTCAGCTCGAGAGAGTGAACCCTAGTCCCATGTCCACACACTCAGCTCGAGAGAGTGAGTGGGTTAAGGCGTAGGCTGGTCTTCATGCGGCAAGTGGGTGTTCGAGAGGAACGCATTTGAAACGGGATAAGTTACTCGAGAGAGAGCTTATCCCCCTTAAAGTCTAGCCTAGTCATAATAACTCTATGAATCTTCTATCGAAAGCATGTACCCAATAATCTAGCTTAACCCGTATTCCCAAGGATCCCCTCTCATTACTTAGAAACCCTTGTTTAGTTTGTATTTTTTACTTTACTTGTGACAAAATCCCCCGTTGTTAATTGACACTTTGTGTCCCCCTTTCAATTTACAATGTTTTTAATCGTTAATGTCTTTAGCTACGACTAGTTAGAACTAAGTTTTATTTTTCTATTAATTCTCAAAACCACTCCCTTGGGACTCGACCCCAACCCTTGGTTTGATTAATGATTTGACTTAGATAAGTTCTGGTTATGTTTCTAGGCTTAAACTGACTAAAACCTCATAATTTAGGATCTAAACGACGTATCTTAGCGGTCCAACTAAATAGGAAAAGACCAAAAGACCCCTGACTCAACTGCTGTCGGAGTGATCGACGGATTGGACCTACGGGCCGTAGTTCAATCTACGGTCCGTAGATTGGGGTCGTCGATCAACTCTGCCTAACAGGGCTTCACTAAAACAAGCCTAACTTTTTACTCGGAGGTCGAATTTTAGCAAACTCGGTGGTGTTGGAAAGAGGATTGAATTATCTAAATATCATAGGTCATGGGACACACAATTACTTTTTTTCTAAGATTTATGACCATCTGAAGTTTACCCAATCAACAATTTTCATCTAACTGGCTGCTGACCCTCACTTATGGTCAGACCTACGGACCGTGGATCAAACGACGGTCCATTATGGTCAACCGTAGTTCGTGTCAGAGGCTGGGTAAAGGAGTCTTGATCCACGGACACAGACCATGGACCGTGGTCTGACCTACGAACCGTGGGTTGAGACTTAGACAATTTTCTGAGTTAGGTTGGGGAAGGGTTGCATTGGTGAACCACGGACCACCAGCACGGGCCGTGGTCCGACCTATGGTCCATGGATGGCAACCGTGAGTTGCACCTGCAACTTCTCAAAATCTGTATTTTTGGTCTGTTTCGGATACGGGGTGTTATAAATGTAGTAATTCTAGGTGTGTTGATTGAATGTGATCAATGGTCCTTAAAGGGAAAATTATGAGAATTATGTATGATCATTATATTTATGTAAATACTTAATGAATACTTTGAAAGTAATGTGATTATGACTATGATGTAACAGTGTTGTTGTTGAAAGGCTTTTCTCACCCACACACACACTTATGAATGAAGTATGAATGAAGTTTCTATGATTATGTTAATGATGATGTATTGATCGAAAGGCTATTCTCAATTGTACACTTATGAATGATAATGACATGTTGTGAGAGGTTTTCTCACAATATGGATATTCTTAGGATGAAAGGCTCTTCTCACCTATTGAATCTATAAGCAATCGAATGAATGATGTTGGGTTGAGATGGATATTGATAGAGATGGAAACTCATACTAGAGTTGAGGTGGGGTTTCTAGTAACAATCTCTTGAGATGGATACTCATACATGAGTTGAGGTGGGGTATCTAGTAGCAATCTCCGTATCCAATTTCTCCCATTATAATGAATTCAAGTAACGTAATGATAAGTACTTCGTGGGGAATAATGTTAAGCACCAAATGTATATTGGTTGAGATGGAAACTCATATGTGAGTTGAGGTGGGGTTTCTAGTAATAATCTCTTGAGATGGATGCCCATACGTGAGTTGAGGCGGGGTATCTAGTAGAAATCTCTGTATCCCATAAATTATATGCCCTTATAGGTTATTAGCTAGTGGATCCACCTAAGCTAAATTGATGATTCTACCTTAGGCAAGTAGGACACTCTTTTCGGTCTGACTAACAGCGGATTCCCTGATTTGCTCACATGGTCTATGTTGGTTAAGGATCACCCCCAGAATGAATGATAACGAACTGTGACTTCTTAAGAATGCACTACTTAGTGTGGGTGGGGGTATGGGACTTCATCCATGCATTGCACAAGTAGGCTTTGAGAGTAGTCATGGTGTGTTCATTTATGTTATAATGATTTATGAAATGAATATGCTTATGATGATGCTACTATGTATGTTGATATGAAGGCTAATGGTAATGATGGATGCTTAACTTGGATTGTTGCTATATGTTGCTTTCCTTGATATGACTTATTAAATGTGAATGTTCCTTGTCTATGAGTATGAACAAATGATGAAAGTAAAGAATGATGAGTATGATTATGGTGACCTAAAAATGGTACTTAGTATAGATGGGATTATGGGATCTTTATATATGCATTGCCCAAGTATAACTTAGGGTTACTTATGAGATGGTTCTATTATGCTATGATAGTATGAACAAGAATATGAATTATGAACTATAGTTACTCAAGAAACTTTCTTTAGTGTGGGTAGGATTATGGGATCTTATTCATGCATTGCACAAGGATGCTTTGAGGGTATTTATGGTATGTTTCCATTATGATATGATGACATATATGTTGAATATGCTTGTGACTTATGCTTTTATACTAAAGTGCATGATGATTCTCAAACTTGGCAAAGTGCATGATTTTCAACCAAAATGTCCTTTTTAGCATGATTTTATGCATGACTATCATACTTAGTGCATTCTTATACTAACCCATATTTTCTACAATTTTCACAAAGTGTAGGGTTTGGCGATATTGACTTCCATCCTCGTGGCTAGGTTCATAGTAGATCAAGAAGAGAAGTTATGGTGAGTCCTCATAGCATTCGAAGGCTTGACCACCATGTCCTTTAAATCCTTCTTTTATGTTTTAAACTTTTGTTTGGGCTGCGTCCCAAAGTTTTAGTTTCAATGGTTATAGATGGTTTGAGATAAAGTGTAGACTTCCGCATGTTTTTATAAAAGACTTCGATTGTAAAGAAAAGATTTAAATTCCGCACCATATTCCTATTATCTTATGTTATGATATGCTAAGAGGCTTGTATGAGGATATTCAGAGTCTTATATGTCGTGTCACATCTAGGGGGTACCCCTGAGTTGTGACAAACTTGGTATCAGAGCACAAGGTTTTGGAATGGTTCTAGGACATCTCAAACCACGTCTAGTAGAGTCTTGTTCATAGTGTGAAGCACGCCACATTTATGAATATAAGGCTATTAGATATTAGGAAATCTCACTTCTTCACTCTCTAAGTCATGACATAGTGTTTAACTCTATAAGGTTTCTCTCCTACTCCTTTTCTGATGGTCTTTAGGATATGACCACTTGAAGGGCTCATGCTACAAAGATCGAGGGAGAAAAGGTTGGTAATGATGCCAATTATGGCTATGGGACTAGATGGGACTTGATATGATAGGTTTAGATGATAACCTTTGGTATAACTGGGTTGCATTATGGTTATGTGTGTTGTTGGTAGAACCCCATTCAGTCATGATGAGTTTTAGGGTGTGTCAGAGGATTTGTTGAATAGGGTGTTTAAGTGATTCCTAGAGGTGTTGAGTGAGTAGACTCCTCTAAAGGAAGGTAGAAGTATAATTCACCATGGTTTAGAATCATCTTGTGTCATGGATGTGAAGGATTAGTGATAACTTGGGCCGACCTTAGAGTTGAAAGAAATGGTGCTTAGAAAATTCCATATAGGCTTACTCCCAAGGTGGAGATAATGTGTTTAGATAGCAAGGTCGTTGAGTGTTCTAGATGTTCATGATTTGGATTGGCTTGAAATTCTCACCTTGAGAGGTGTAGTGAGTTTGAGAAGTTTAGTCCGGTTTGGTAGGCTCATATGAGATCTTGAGTGGTGTTGGTAAGGTTACTTGTGGACTAGAGTTGCTTAAGGAGAATCTCTCTAAATTAGAAGTACTGGTAGATACCTTAGATGGCAAGTTATGAAATAGAAGAATGAGGAAGTTGATTTCATAAAAGTGTGAAGGAGTGGTCTTTGAGTGAGGGTTGTAGGTAAGGGTTCTACTTGGGAGGCCATGGGCCAATGAGATGTCCCGATATCCTTATATCTTCCTTCTATTCCTCCTTTAGCTTGAGAGGATAAGTTTCCCTTGACTTGTTTCATCATTGTGGAGTCTTGGATGTTGTATGTGTTCCATGATCTCCTTATGTTATGCATGTTATTGATGAAGTTCATGTTTAGTGAGAAAATGAGTTTTCATGATTTATGTTTTCCTCATGTTGTTTTGCATTTAGTATGAATTGCCTATATGCTTCATGAGATGAATTATAAAATTTAGTATGCTTTTGAGAGTAATTGCATAATTGGTTTCATGATATTGAGTTGAGTATGCTTTGAGTTGGAGAAGGTAGTTCCTCCTATGAATTTGAAAAATGTTGAGCTTTCATGCATAATGGGTTGCTAGATGTAGTTCCTACTCCCTTGTGTTGCATTGTGTATGTTGACATCGAGTTAATGTTTCCTCCTTTGAATTGTGCATTATTTTTATGTTTTATGCATGATGGGCTGCTAGTCTTGAGTCTTTAATTCTGTAAGGTGTCTAGAATGACATTCGAGGACGAATGTTCCCAATGGGGAGATAATGTAACACCCTGGAAACTAGTAGGCTTAACTAGAGCTTGTCGTAAGGGTTGGAGTCGTAAAAATTTCTTCTCGTACTTAGAATGAAGGGTTTAGGAGTTTAACGTCAAGGTACGACTCCCCAAGGATCAACCAAGGGTCCTTGAGCAGGACCCTAGAACAAACCTCCAAAGCTGCCCCAAAAAGTGACCTACGGATGGGGACCTACGAGGCGTAGGTCCATCCACGCCTCATGGGTGAGCTACGTAGCTCAAGCCCCCATTCCACAAGCTTCAGACCACGAACCACACCCAGCCAGGAAGGGTCGTGCTCCCACCCACAGTCTGTGGGTCATGCCTGCAATTTTGTCCCCAAGGTTGGCTAGTGTAGAGGTAGTTTAGGTAATTCCTTTTTTGGTTAGTTTGATGTGGGGTCATTTTATATTGGTTTAATACATCTATATAAGTGTTTTTAAGTTATTAACTAACTCATTCACTTCATAAAATCCCAAAACCCAAACCCATAACCAACTTTTCCCCAAATAAACTCTCTCTAAAATTCCAAGGAAGAAGAAGAAGAAAGGTGAAGCTAGGGTTGAAAAATCAAGCTTTTCTCCTCAAACTCGTGGTAAATCTTCAATAAGGTATGGTAGATCTTCATATATGGGTAGCCTTCACCCATAGAGCCCCTCCAAAACCCCCAATTTCAAAACTAGAAAACCCAAAAGTTAGGGTTTGGCTTCAATCTCATGGATTCCTTTAAAATTCATTTTAAATGATTGAATTATGTTTGTTTATGGATATATTGATGATTTTATATGATTTTAAGATGAATTCCTCAAGAATCCATGAATTCCCCTATTTTCCCAAATTGGATCTTAAAGTGTGGGTATTGATTGATACTAGTACAATGCTATAGAATTCTGAATGTTATGAATTGATTACTTGAATAATGTTATTATCCATGCCTAATGTAGTAATTCTAGATGTGTTGATTGAATGTGATCTATGGTCCTTGAAGGGTAAATTATGAGAATTATGTATGATCATGATATTTATGTACATGTTTTATGAATACTTTGAAAGTAATGTGATTATGACTATGATGTAATAGTGGTGTTTTTGAAAGGGTATTATCACCCACACACAGACATATGAATGAAGTATGAATGAAGTTTCTATGATTATGTTAATGATGATGTATTGATCGAAAGGTTATTCTCAATTGTACACTTATGAATGATAATGACATGTTGTGAGAGGTTTTCTCACATTATGGGGATTCTTAGGAAGAAAGGCTCTTCTCACCTATTGAATCTATAAGTTATCTAATGAATAATGTTGGGTTGAGATGGATATTGATAGAGATACAAACTCATACGTGAGTTGAGGTGGGGTTTCTAGTAACAATCTCTTGAGATGGATATTGATAGAGATGCAAACTCATACGTGAGTTGAGGTGGGGTTTCTGGTAACAATCTCTTGAGATGGATACTCATACGTGAGTTGAGGCGGGATATCTAGTAGCAATATCCGTATCCTATTTCTCCCATAATAATGAACTCAAGTAATGTAATGATAAGTACTCTGTGGGGAATAATGCTAAGTACCGAGTGGATATTGATTGAGATGGAAACTCATACATGAGTTGAGGCGGGGTTTTCTAGTAGCAATCTCTTGAGATGGTTTCCATACGTGAGTTGAGGCGGGGTATCTAGTAGCAATCTACTTATCCCATAAATTATGTACCCTCATAGGCTATTAGCTAGTGGATCCACCTAAGCTAAATTAATGATTCTACCTTAGGCAAGTAAGACACTCTTTTCGGTGTGAGTAACACCGGATTCCATGATTTTCTCGCATGGTCTATGTTGGTTAAGGCTTACCCCTACAATGAATGATAATGAACTATGGCTTCTCAAGAATGCACTACTTAGTGTGGGTGGAGATATGGGACTTCATCCATGCATTGCACAAGTAGGCTTTGAGAGTAGTCATGGTGTATTCCTTTATATGATAATGTTTTATGAAATGAATATGCTTATCATGTTGCTACAAAGTATGTTGATATGAAGCCTAATGGTAATGATGGATGCTTAACTTGGATTGTTGCTATATGTTGCTTTCCTTGATATGACTTATTAAATGTGAATGTTCCTTGTCTATGAGTATGAACAAAAGATGAGATTAAAGAATGATGAGTATGATTATGGTGACCTAAAAGTGGTACTTAATATAGATGGGATTATGGGATCTTTATATATGCATTGCACAAGTATAACTTAGGGTTACTTATGAGATGGTTCTATTATGCTATGATAGTATGAACAAGAATATGAATTATGAACTATAGTTACTCAAGAAGTTTTTCTTAGTGTGGGTAGGATTATGGGATCTTATTCATGCATTGCACAAGGATGCTTTGAGGGTATTTATGTTATGTTTCCATTATGAAATGATGACCTATATGTTGAATATGCTTGTGACTTATGCTTTTATACTAAAGTGCATGATGATTCTCAAACTTGGCAAAATGCATGCTTTTCAACCAAAATGTCCTTTTTAGCATGATTTTATGCATGGCCATCATACTTGGTGCATTTTTGTACTAACTCATATTTTCTACATTTTTTACAAAGTGTAGGATTTGGCGATATTGACTTCCATCCTCGTGGCTAGGTTAATAGTAGATCAAGAAGAGAAGTTATGGTGAGTCCTCATAGAATTTGAGGGCTTGACCACCATGTCCTTTAAATCCTTCTTTTATGTTTTAGACTTTTGTATGGGCTGCATCCCAAAGTTTTAGTTTCAATGGTTATAGATGGTTTGAGACAAAGTGTAGACTTCAACTTGTTTTTATAAAAGAATTTGATTGTAAAGAAAAGTTTTTAATTTCGCACCATTTTCCTATTATCTCATGTTATGATATGCTAAGGGGGTTGTATGAGGCTTTTCAGAGTCTTATACGCTGTGTCACATCTAGGGGGTACCCATGGATCGTGACATTTACAGGTGGGGCTTTTCGGTGGAGCGGGTGGGTATTTGGCTTTTTTATTATTTTAATCAATTGTTAGGGTAACCAATAAGATCGTGACACATCATTAATGAATCTATTAATTGAGGTTGTGATTTAGTCCATTAAAGATGAGAGGAAAATAGAGCCAAAAGGATGACGTCGAGGGCATTTTAGGCCCGAAAGGTAGAAGAAGGGTAATTTTTTACCAATTCGCATAGTTGAGTGGTATTATAGTCCCTTTTCATTCTAGCTATGAAAGGACAAGGTAGGGATGAATACATGGAAAATAGGACAAAAATATTAAAAGGAGAATAAACTCTCAACTGGTAGTCGCCTAACCAAAAGGGCGGATCACCCAATTGGCCAAACTTACCCAAGTTGAGAGTTTTTACAATTGAAAATATTCAAGGTAAATTAGCATACTGAAGTTAAAAGGGGATTCGCCGAAGTCGTTAGGCGATCTAGAAGTTCCATCACCGAACGTGGCAGACTTCTATGTAAAAATGAAAGTTGAATGGGAGAACATGGTGGTAATCGATGATACACCGAATGTGAAAGGCTAACTCAATCGAGGTTCGTCAACTGAGCTTCAAACACTTGAAGCCTGAATCAAAACAAGGGTGAGCTAAATATCAAACGAAAATCCGCCAAACGTATTAGGAAAGGTCGACTAATGTCGTCGAATATGTCACACATGGAATTTTTGGCTAATTTTGGAGAAATATAAATAACCCAAAAGAGAGAGAGAGAGAGAGAATTTATGAGAAAGACAGATTAGATCCTGAATTAAGTTATATTTAGAGATTGAGAAATAAACTTCTTAGTTTTGGTGTTTTTCAAACAATCTTGTAATTGACAATTATGGGTTGAAATTGAAGTGGATGTTGTAGATTATTACTTAATATTAAAACATTAATGGCTGGTAATATCATAAGTATAATTTCTTTTATTTTTCTGATATGTGGCTAAAACCCCATATCTAAGGGTGTGATTATGGGGTTGAGTGTTGATTTCATTTAGTGGATCTTGTGTTTTGCTATGTTTTATTGTTGTTCATCCAAATCTTTTTTATTAACAACAACATTACAAGCCATACCCCTTTTTTAAAAAGTAATCTTGTTTTAAACCCTTCCCTCCTTGTGTAACATCCCATATTCGAAAAAGGGAAATAATATGCTTGGATTGGTTGTCCAAGGGCACCTTCCATGATTTATGAGATAAGTCGAGACTTAATAACCATTCCGTGGTATTTATGCTTAGCACTGAGTGGATATTGATAGTGAGATGGAAGCTCTCCCGTAGTAGAGGCCAGATTTCTAGAAGCAATCTCTTGAGATGGTAGCTCCCCCGTTAGTAGAGACCGGGTTTCTAGTATCAATATTTGTATCCCTTAAATATGTGACCCTATAGGTTGATTAACTAGTGGATCCACTTAAGCTAGAAGTTCATGGTCCTTACCTTGGCATGTCAGACAACCTTTTTTGGTGTGGGGGACACTGGGGGATCATGTTATAGCTCACATGGTCTCAATGTTGGTTAAAGCTAATTCCCCACAAGTAATAATGAACTAAGGTTACTCAAGGAGTATCACATATGAGTTCAAAGTTTTTTAAGAAGAAGTTAGCTTGCATTGGCCATGATTTATGACTTATGTTTTATAACTCTTTCATATGATGTTTTAGCTTGGTCAATTGCATGTCTTGAAATGAAATGTCCCTTTTAGCATGTTTTAAATGTTTTATGCAAGGCTATCATACTGGGTACATTGTTTTGTACTAACGCATACTCTTGCCAACATTTTCCCCAAATATAGGGTCCGATATTTAGGGTGCTCAGTTTCGTGAGTAGTGGGTGATTTGATTGATTCCCGAGCTTTGGTGAGTCCTCATGCTTCGAGAACGAAGTTTATGGTCTTCACTTTGTTTCATGTATTTTCTCTTTTGGACATTATGTATGAGCTAGGCCCAATTTCATTCTATTGTATTAGATGGTTATGATGAGACAAGAGTTTAGACTTCCGATTTTTGTTTTATAAAATGTTTTGGACTTGGACTATTGTTTTACTCTTATTGTTATATTTCTTATGTTATGAGAGCTAAGTGGCTTGTATAGAATCTTTCGGGGTTCTATACGCCATGTTACATCTAGGGGGTACCCCAGGGTCGTGACACCTTGTGCATGAAATTGTGAAAGTTAAGGCTAAAAGGCTAAGTTGGAGGTGTTTTGGGAAACTCATAGAAATGATGCTTACCACATGAGGGCGTTAATATTAAAAAAAGAGATATGAGAATGGAGGAGAAGTCTTAAAGAAAATAAAAGCTCTTGACAATGAAGGAAAGAAAATTGAATAAATGAGACTTGGATCCACCGAAGGTAGAAAATGGCAGCATGTGGGGCATGTAGAGTAGGAATAATAGAAGAAAACAATGAAAAATAATGAGAAGTGTGCATTAGCTTGAAGAGTGGAAAAACTGGAAATGATGGGTTTTTGTGTACTATTCAAGGAGGGTGTAGTCACTTGTACCTAAATGATATCCTAACCTTCACTAAACCTACATTGCAAGCTTAATAAATTCCTTTGAGATCTCCAACCAAACGACGTTGAATCAATGTTGATGGAAAATAGGGGCAAGCCTATGGTGTGACATTTGTGTTGATGAGATTTTCTATTGTGAGCTCACATGAATGCTTGTACTTTTGTCCCTTGTCTTGTGAATATTTGTGTGCTTTTTATGGGACATTTAATTTCTTGTAAGGGTATGAAATTATTATAAATTAGTGATGTTGATAGATTTCGAATTTGAGTCAAAGGAAGTTGTTGAGTTGACTAGTAATTGTGATTGACTTCTTGAGAATTATTGTTGTCACTTGATCATTCTTGGTTATCCGTTGTATTTGATATTGTTCTCAAACTCCAGGGAGTTGCTTGACTTGAAAATCAATTACTTGCTTGCTAATTATTAGTACCAACCAAAGACATGACCATGATCCTTAGTTGAAATAGAAGGGTGTTGTGCATAAATTGAGCGTATGTTATGCTTTTTGACTTTGTTTTGCTTGAGGACAAACAAAGTTTTAAGTTGTGGGTGTTTATGAGTGGTGGATTTGCATTCATTTGAGGCTCATTTCTTGTGATTTTGCGGCACTCAAGTAGAGAAAGAGGCTAATTATCCATCTAATTGTGTTGATTTCAGATATTTGTCGCTGGAAAGAAATATGATGGACAAAAATGGAAAAGAAGTTAAAAAGAGCTAAACCTGGCAGAAAATGAGTCCCAGATGTCACACCTACAAATGGAGTTCACTTTTGCAAATGAGTCAACTGGTGACCATGCGGGGTTCGCTTTTGCAAACTAGTCTAAAGAGGCGGGGGTCGCTTAAGCGAACGAATGTTCTCTTTTGTGACGTTCACTTTTGCGAACCCCCTACCGCTTCTGCAGAGAAACATCATAGGATTATTGATTCCATATCAGTTTTTTTAGTGAGGGAAGGTCTTAGCTTAGTATAGAGAAAAAAAATTGCAGTGTTCATAATTTTAGGTTGAGACATTAAAGGCAAGTTGCCTCACAATTCACTTTTGGGTTTGAAAATTGGGTTCTTATTAGTAAAAAAAAATTTCCCTTCTTCTTTCCTTGTTTTACATTTCTAGAATTGTGGGTGTAATTGTGTATATGAAGTTGGGATTTTGTGCTAGAAATAGATAAATCTATTTGGGTAATTGATTTACTGCTTTATTGCTTTTGTAATTCCTTGATTCCATGCCTAATTTCTTGAAATGGGTTTAATCTAGTTCTCATATTTTAACCTATGATTTGAAAGTGCACGATTGATTCTAGCCTCCGGTCTTTGTGGATTGCTCGAAAGAGAGTTCGTGAAGTTGAGGATTAGGTTAATAATCATTTTGGTTTTGAGTCCTAAATTTGAGACCGAAAGGAGATAATTTAAGTCTACTTTGTTGAATGCTAAACTTTCTAGAAATAGGGGTTTAGATTAAGGTCTTTGATTGATTTGTTATTGATACGATTGAGACCGAAAGGAGATATTGTGATATAACACTTTGAGACTGAAATGAGATTAATGTTGATCGAAGATAATTTAGCCTATCTATGATTGAATTGCAATGGATTATTGAGTGTTGATTAAATTCTGAATTTTCCCAATTCCCATTTATCCCTTGCTTGCTATCTTGTTTGCCCAAAACCTTCATTTAGATACAAAAATCACTCTTGATATTGATAATCATGTATTCTTAAGTCTAGTTTCAAAGTTATATCTATTCATTCTTTATCTTCTCACTTGTCGACAAATTGTTCCTTATGGGATTCGATCCCGTGTCTTAGTTGGATATTTTTTATTGAGGACAATAGCTTACTCTTAAAACTTGTTTTGAGAATAATTTGAGTGTTATCATCTACTAAGTACGAGGAAGTATGCATAGACATAAATATGATATCATAAATGAGTTAGAAACGTGAATATGCAAGACCAAGTATAGGAATGAGAAGGTTAAAAACTCAAATTCATAAAAGTATATGAGGTTAACGCATCTTAAAATCATAACAAAGCTTTCATAAATGTCACGCCCTAAGCTACCCCCAAGACGCGGACACGGGACCTAGGACCACAAGTGATCCCAAGCTAACCCTGCTGGCATGATCATGAGCATACTAAAGATAATAAACTGATGCGGAAGCTAAATCATAAAGTAAGTCTGAAAAGATGGGGAATACCCATATACTATAA
>JAJOOI010010299.1:0-22504 GCA_029582585.1 Solanum bukasovii | reverse complement strand
CCCCCCCCCCCCCCCCCCCCCCCCCCCCCCCCCCCCCCCCCCCCCCCCCACGAGGAGGGGCACACATAGTGCAATAAGAACAAATAGAAAGTCACCAAGTCTTAACAAAATTTTCAACTACAATGATTGTAATTTAGATTATAACAAAATCCTATACAAGCACTGCAGCAGATGTTGTAGAGTCCTTGCATCTGAACAATGACACCAAAATTAGGTTCACATCTTACAAAAGTTCCAAGCACTAAAATTAGTTTCAATGGAGTCCAAAAAATATTATTTTTCACCTTTTTCCCCTTCTTTCCCAAAAGCCAATTCTCTAGTCATTTTTTTGCCATTTTGGGTTTGAATACTCTTAATTATTCCCTTTTTTAAAAAATGAATAGTCATTCTACTAAAATGAGTATATCAAGTAATTAGATGAGATCAAGTAGCAATCGAGATGGTCGAAATATCTTTATCCTTGACCTATTTCAAATTTGAGCCATAGAAATAGATAACCTTTTGTGTAAGGTAATGCTTATGATAGAGTGCGGGTTGATGAAGGTAACAAGCTTTTAAACTTAATGCATGTGACATTTGAAAGCTTCATAGCTTGTTCTTAAACACCATAGCTAGAAGAGGAAGAAGAGAAAGTTGTATTGATTGTATTTTTATGACTTGATACAATGTATCTGTACATAGTGTGTATTTATACTACAAACAGGTGCAGTAACTAACTCATGCCAACAAGGCATCTTTCTAACTAACTTCTTACTAATTGGTTAACTAACTCAACCATATAGCTTGCGTAACTATCTTCATTAGTTAACACTCCTCCTCAAGCTTATGGTTGAAATACATTTGTCATTCCAAGTCTGCTCATCAACCAGTTGTGTTGTTCATTTCCCAGCCATTTAGTCAACAAATCAGCTAGTTGATGTTTGATGTTAACATGTTCTGTTTTCAGCATTCCTTGACAAATTCTTTCCATCACAAAGTGGCAATCAATATCTATATGTTTGGTTCTTTCATGGAATATTGGATTGGCAGCTATTTGAATAGCTGCCTTACTGTCACACATCATATGTACATGCAGATTTATACATACTCCCAGCTCTTTGTATAGGCCTAACAACCAAGTAATCTCTGTTGAACAAGTAGCCATGCTTCTGAACTCTGCCTCAGTTGAACTTTTTGACACTGTTTCTTGCTTCTTGGATTTCCAAGATACTAAAACATCTCCAAACTTTACTAGATATCCTGTAACAGATCTCTTGGTCTCCACACATCCTCCCCAATCAGAATCACAGTAGGCAGTTAGTTGTGTAGTCTGTTTGGCTGGCATTAACAGTCCTAAACCAGGAGCCTCTTTGATGTATCTCACCGCTCTTAGGGCAGTGGGACTGTTTAGGTTGGTGCATGAACTAGCGTAACACATGTACAGTGAAGGCAAGGTCAGGTCTTGTCATGGTAAGGTAGAGTAGTCTTCCTACTAGTCTTTGATACTCTGCAGGATTTTTAAGTGGATCATCACTTTTAGGCCCCGTGTTATCCACATGCTCATCATACTTAATAGAAGTGAGTTTCTGATTCATTTTTAGTGGTGTGTAGGCAGGTTTGGCTCCTCCTAGCCCAAACTCATAAATGAGTTCCAAAGCATACTTCATTTGTGTCATTAAAATACCCCTGCTAGATCTAGAGAACTCAATACCTAGGAAGAATTTGAGTTCTCCTAGATCCTTCATTTTGAAGTTGGTTTGGATTTTCTTCCTAGTGTTGCATAACTGTTGAGGGCTGCTACCAGTGATTAGAAGATCATCCACATATACTAGCACTACCACAATGTTACCATTAGCCTGTTTAGTGAAGAGTGAGTAGTCAAAATAACTTTGTGTGAACCCCATCTGCACCAAGCCTCAGTAAGCTTTAAATTCCATTGCCTAGGTGCTTGTTTTAGGCCATATAATGATTTGTGTAGTTTGCACACCTTCCTGCTCTCCCCCTTGTTTGCAAAGCCACTAGGAATCTCCATATACACCTCCTCATTTAGATCACCATTAAGGAAAGCATTGTGCACATCCATCTGATAAATGTACCATCCTTTAGATGCAGCCAAAACAACCACAAACCTCACCGTTACCATCTTTGCTACTGAACTGAATGTCTCACCATAATCAAGACTCTTCCTCTGACTGAACCCCTTAGCAACAAATCTTGCTTTGAACCTTTCTACTGCCCCTGAGGCCAAGAATTTGATCTTATAGATCCACCTGCACTCAATAGGTATTTTACCAAGAGGGAGGTCAACAATGCTCCAAGTGTTATTAGCTTCTAGAGCTGCAATCTCCAAATCCATAGCTTTTACCCAAACAGAATCAGCAGCAGCCTCTTTGAATGATGCAGGCTCAGAAATAGATGAATAAGCATGCAGAGTATGTCTATAAGAGAGGGACAAATGAGAATAAGTGAGATGAGCTGCTAGTGGATAGAGACAATTATTGGTTTTGGGCATAGTTACAAAGTCCTGCAGCCATAGAGAGGGTCTACTTGGTTTGCCTGATCTTCTTGAAGAAGTAACAGAAACCTTAGAATGAATAACTGGGAGAGAAACTGTTGAAGGAGGTGGTAGTGGACTATGGTGTGATGAAACTGTAGGAGATGTTATAGGAGGTTCAGAAGGAGGTACCACTGAAGGTACTACAGACTCAGATGAACAAATATCAACATGTGTTTCAATATCAAGAACTGGAAAAAGTGGTTCTGAGGAAGCTTGCATGTGCTTAAATGGAAATAGCTTTTCATGAAACACCACATGCCTGTTTACAAAGAAACTATGAGCATGAATGTCATATAGGACATACCCTTTTTTAGTGGATGAACATCCCATAAACAAGCACCCAAAAATCTTCAAATGGGATAAGGATGGAGAATGATGATAGAGTTTTTCATATGGAGACTTGTAGGAGAGTACTCTAGAAGGGAGCCTATTTAGGATATACACAGCAGTTGAGATACAGTGACCCCAGTACTTGAGAGGTATTGAAGCTTGAACCTCAGTGATCTGGTCATGGTAAGGATTGTTCTATGCTTTCTTTCAGCAATACCATTCTGCTGTGTTGTATAAACACAAGTACTCTGATGGGCAATGCCAAGGTCACTTAGTAATGTTTGAACCTCACCACTGAAAAATTCACAGCCATTATATGTCCTCAGTATTTTCATAGTGGTGGAGAATACATTTTGAACCTGCTTCAGAAAGTGTTTGAGTATTACTATAGTGTCAGCTTTAGATGCAATTAAAAACACCCAAGTGTATCTGCCAAAGTCATCCACAATTGTCACAAAAAACCTCTTGCCATTATATGTAGGAACTCTGTAAGGTCAACAAAGATCACAATGCAACAATTCAAATGCATGTTTGGTCCTATGAGTACTTGAAGAAAATGAAGTTTAGTATGTCTAGCTAAAAGACACACAGTACAATGAATTTGATCACTACTCTTTAATGCCTTGAGACACTCATGCCTCTTTATTACATCAATAAATGCATGACCAAGTCTTTTGTGCCATATACTACTACTAGACTCAGATTGAGTAACAGAGTTGACAGACATAGGTAGTTGAACATGCTTACTACTATTGACCTGCTTATTTGGATCTTGACTTGGTCCCTCTTGTAGTATGTATAAGTCATGTTCCTTCTTACCAATCCCCTTCACCAAACCAGTGGAGAGGTCCTGGAAAAGACAAAAGTCAGGGAAAAAACAAACCATACACCGTAACTCTCTTGTAATCTTTGAGACTGACAACAAGTTAAACTTGAAGTCAGGTAGGAATAACACATTGGATATAGACTGATTGGCTAGCACACAAGTGCTTCCAATGTGAGTGACTGCTGCAACTTTACCATTTGGTAAATGTACCTTACTGTCTCCTTGAGCATAAACTTCCATAGCTTTGTCTAGAATTTCAAGGTCGGATGTGATATGATGAGAGGCTCAAGTATCAATTATTCATTGTTTATTGGCATAATTACATGATAGAGTAGTAGGAACCAAACCTGCATCATCAATAGTGGCAATGTTTGCACATGGCTCTGTTGTGTTCTCACCACCAGGTCTAGAAAGCAGTTGGAGAATTTGTTGATACTGAGCAGAAGTGAAAAAAGCACCAGTGTGTGGACCTGTTCCCGGGGCATTTTTCCCTTTGTTGCTACATCTTATGGTCTCTTGTCCAAGATTAGGAGGAAGATCCACCTGATTAGCATACACCACAGTATTCAGAGGTTTCCTCTTGGACTTGAAATCTGCAGGGTATCCAACTATTTTGTAGCACTGCTCCCTAGAATGACCCTTGCACAGTGTTCACATTGTAGAAAATTCTTTCTAGTACTATTGTTGTATCCTCCACCATGATCACCAGCACCTGAAAATGAATTGATGGAATGTACTTTTGATTATCCTGCTCCATTGTTGTATGTGTGATTTTTGTGAGTGTACATTGTTGTGCCTTCTATTAGCCCTGAACCACTGGAACTATTGCTTGCCAGATTTCTCTGACTCTCTTGATCAATCAGCATTGCATAAGCTTTGTTTAGTGAAGAAATTGGACTCATCATTAAGATCAAACTTCTAGGAGGGGAATATGACTCATTTAACCCCATTAAAAACTGCAGAAGCCTTTGATAGTCGCAGTGTTCACCAATTTTTTTTGACTCCGAACATGGACAACTTGGACATGGCATGATAGCATCATACTCATCCCAAAGGTCTTTTAGCCTTGAGTGATAGTCAGGAATTGACATTGTACCCTGAGTGAGAGAATGAATCTCCCTATGTAACTGAAATATTCTGGATCCATTCACAGTGTCAAACCTTTCTCTTAGATCTAGCCACACATTCCTAGCATCAGATGCATACACTACAGAACTACGAAGACCAGGCCTCACTGCATTCATAATCCAACTCAAAACTATTGCATTACACCTTTTCTACTGATCATGTAACTCAGGCTCAAACATAGATTTAGGGAATCTTCTATCTACAAATCCTAGTTTACTTCGACCTACTAGACCAATTTGAAATGACCTACTCCATAAAGCATAGTTCTCTGATCATGGTAATTGCAGAGAGATTAGAGAACTACCTGGAGTTTCTGTATGTTAAAGAAACAAAGGATGATTGTGATCAATGACATGGAATGTGGTTGTGCGAGAGCCACTTCCAGTACTGATGGCTTAAATCTCAGCTCCTTCCATTGTACCTCCAGTCATGAGATCCTAAAGCTTTCTTCTGATTCACCTATTTTTGGAAATGTGAGATCGAAGTACCTAGGTATTCTCTATGATCGTGGGCTCTGATACCATGAAAGCTTCATAGCTTGTTCTTAAACACCATAGCTAGAAGAGGAAGAAGAGAGAGTTGTATTGATTGTATTTTTATGACTTGATACAATGTATCTGTACATAGTGTGTATTTATACTACAAACATGTGCAGTAACTAACTCATGTCAACAAGGCAACTTTCGAACTAACTTCTTGCTAATTGATTAACTAACTCAACCATATAGCTTGCTTAACTATCTTCATTAGTTAACAACATTTTAGGCGTATCTGTCGTTGGATCATCAGAGAAGAAAGAATGACATGACATGACATATTAAAATATACATAATGAGGTTGTCTTGCAATATTTGGATTCATATTAATAAGTGTAACTAGTACCATTTATAACAAGGCTGAATACAGCTCACTCCATTTATACACACCTCAGTCACTTGCCACAAAGCAAAACAAAGTTGATACCATCTGGCATCTGGTACACCATTACATTGGCACGCAATAATCTACATTTCCAACTTCACCCAAAAAATAAGTGATTTTACGTTTCAATTTTTATAACGCACTCTATTACTTTGATATGATACTGATTGAGTTATACGTGAATTAAATATGAGCGAATTAAATATTTTATTTAACTTGTTTTCAACTTGTTTAATATCTAATTCGATTCGCTCAATTTATGACGTTGTTCGTTTAATGCGACCACGCTAGCACATCAAAAGAGCTATTGGAACATTAATAAATAATCAAGAGAAGTGAATTACTATTCGAATTCATGGATATCTTATAAATCAAGCTACAATGTAAGAACTTATACGCACAAGGAAAGATGATTACTCTTTTATTATTAATCAGGTCTCAAGTCTCAGGTTCAAGTTCTACTAAATATAAATAAAATCATTTTTAATAGATTATGAAATATTTTTACTTCTAATGTGTAACTTGCCAAACTTTATTTTTTATTTTTTTATGAAGGCAAATTTTTGAGCTATTATTGGACATCAATATATAGTAATTTGACCTGAACATTTGTGTACTTTGTGTCTTAAAAATAAAACTTGTGGAAGGAGGGAAAGAAACAAAGAGAAGAAATATACGAAAAATGGTCCCCAAATTTTTAACTAAATGAATTCAGGGTCCATAAGTCTTTTAATATATATCTCTATATTTAGTTTTTTAAAAAAATGAAAATGGTCTGACATACCTTTCAACTTTGACACTTAACGTTGATATACTTTTTCGTTAGGAAAATGACTCATATATGTATACCATTTTCCCTAATAAATTGATAACGAACTTATTTCTTTTTCCATTCTCCTCTATTATGAATAGAAAAAAGGAAAAGTTGGAAAATGAAAGGGAAAAGTCATATTCAAAGTACTTCTAATTAGTTGAACTTTCCTTTAATCCTTCAAATTCAATCATCAGATAATGATTTATGAAATCTTGAATAACAATATTTAGGGCTCTTTTTAAGTCAAAAAAAAAACTTAAGAGTATGTAACACATTAAACATAAATTAAAGAAAGCTCATACCTTTTCCTCCCCCCAAACACACACCTTTTTCTTTCATAAAAGATATATACTATCCGTTATGAAGTTCAATTTTTCTATCTTCAAAATAGGCAATCGAGTTTAAATTTGAACTAAATTAAGTCAAGTTATAAGTATCATGTTTTGTTTTTTTAGAGTTAATTTATATGAATTTTGATTTATATATACTTTCATCATATTGATATGAGAAGAATTGCAATTCATAGTATTTGAATAGTTATTAAATGTCTGAATTTTAATTTTTAAAATATTGAATTAATCTGATTCAACTCAACTTCAATTATTTTGAGACAAAGGAAGTATCACAAAAAGATAATTGAAATATTTAAGAACAAAAAGAAAAGGTTTAGTAGTGTTTGGCCTATAAATTATTAGTAAATTCTAATTTTGGTCATTGTGATATCTGACTAAACACATTTAACTTTCAATTATTTGAAATATGCACTTTTGATTTATTTACTTGTGAATACCAATGAATTTTTAGAATTATTAAACAGTTTCACCATTTAATTACCCATATATTTTGTTAAGTAAGATATTATTGCTTCATATTCGAGGATAATATTATCAAAAATAAAAATAAGCGAGGAAAGAATATAATGAGACCTCAACTTTGTAATATTGCAGTTATAACAATTGTACTAATTTATTTAAAAATTAACCATAACAAATCTAAGAGAAGATCTCTTCCACCAAACTAGAGTACCTTTTTATTCAATTTTCTGACCGTTCTACTCCATAATAATAATAATAATCATTATAAAGCTTTTTTTCTTTCCTCAGCCGTAAATGAATTTCACCAAGTAAAGTTGGTTATTTTTTAAAAATAAATTATTTTGTCTGTTTATTATAGTAGTCTAACTTAATTAATGTACGCAATATAGAACAGTTTGATATAGACGACTGCATAATGAATGGAATAGTAAATATATATAGACACATATTTAATATGCGTTTGGCCATGCAATATCATATTACGATATAAAATCGTGGGATAAAATCAACGTTTGATAAAGTAATCAAACAGGATATTAAAATTCTCCATGTAGCTGTTGGTAATAGCAAAAATTTAGAGATGAGTGTCTTAGCAGTTGGGTCCCAACAGTACAGTAATGTGTAGGTGATGGGAGTAAAGGAATCAGCCCACCAACATTTGTGAAGTCTGAATCAAACATTTACTACCTCTCCTCTCCTACACGGACCCGACACTTTAAGCAAACTTATTAATTTTAATGATCGTTTGGTGTGGTGATATGTATAAGAATAGTATCGAATAGAATATATTAGTCATATTGAGATTAAAATTAATATTGATAAAATAAATTAGACAACACTCGAATACCTATTAAGTACTAATCTTCAATCCTCATTTTTTAATTTAGTATATCTAGGATCATGTCCACGATGATACCGCTAACTAATTATTTTAATATATTTAGGTAGGTGGATACTTTGTTGGTGGTGGTGGTTATACTCTCTGTATTCTGCATTAACTCACTCTTGTATACTCTTTATATTTTGTCACCCACTACCTTAAATTTTGAGGGTCCCTATGATTTGAAGTACCTCTTTGCCACCTGCTTCCTTCCTTTCTCTTTAACCAACATCTAGCTTTAGCTCCTAAGTGTGACAATAACAAAAGGTAAAAGACAACAACAAGTGTTTTTATTTTTGTGACTAGATAATATTAGACTTGCTAATTAGATGAAAAAGACATAGTCAAACAAGAATAGAAGTTAAGTTTTTATAGCAAAGGAACAAATAAAAATATGATCATGATAATTGATAACAATCTTTTTACCAAAACAAAAATAACCATAATTTTACACATGGTTTCGCCCTCTTCACTCATAAAAAAAAAAAAAAAAAAAACACACACACAGTCACACATGTTGTAGCCAACAATGGGGAGCACACCCAATCCACTACGTTTTGTTCTTTCATAATCTGAGAAATCGGGTCGGGTTATTCGGATAATCTGTTTCTAATAAAATATTTCGGGAAAATAAGTTGCATAAATGAGAAAGAAAATATTTTGAGTATTTTTTTTTTCTTTGTATTTTGTGGAGTTGTACAGGTAAATACTGATGAACATTGAATAGAGCTAAAAAAAAACAAGGGTAAAACCGTACTTCCACTTTTTTTCTATGATCACAGTTGTAGAGGACGAAATGGTCAAATGTCAACGGTCACTGAAATCAGCGATTGGGATTGAACCTCCCGAAATCGGCTAGCTTTCTCGATCTGTTCTTGCAAAACGACGACGCTATGGAGAGCTGAGGTTTTGCTGTGACTCTAATCTCTCCGGAAAACACCATTTCAGGCGGCATTCCTTTTTGGTTCCAATTTCTGCTAGGGCTAGCCCGCACTAACGGACTCAAGCAAAACGCCATTCCACTGAGGTTCCGATTATGACTTGATTTCCCTCGTCGGCCAGGTTGAGCTGCTGGTGTTCTTCTCGGAGTTTGTTTCCAACCCTGCGATGACTCAGATGAGTACCCGCTCGATCCGCCGCAATGCTCGTCTTCCTCGTCGTCTGAATATCGAGCAGGCGACATTCCTCGATCACGATTACGATGCGTCCTCCGATGACCTCCGATCGTCGATTCTTCTAAAGAAAACGTTCGTGACTGCTTTTTCCGGCGACCAGAGAGAATCGTGGAGAACCACGACGGTGAAGAAAACGAGGCCGGGCAAGCATCAGCCGAATTCGAAACCCTACGATCCAAATCAAGTTTATCCGACTTGGATCTAAACAAACCAGAGAAAAATCTAAAATAACTTTTCTTCTTATAAGGCCCAGCAGCAATTACCGTACCGTTGGGTCCTACTTGTGGAGTACTGTAAAATCTTTGATCTCGAATAGACGGAAGCGAATTATGCTGGATTTGCCACGGCGTCGTATCAGATTTCCGGCGAGATATATACGGCGAAACGGAGCGAGGAAACATCAACGGCGGAGGATTTCCATCGGATTTCCTGTGATCCTCCTGAAACAACTGCTGCTGTACTTGAGCCCGTGCTTGAGCTTGAGCCTGGGCCTGTGCAGCCATAACCGCAAATAGCCTTTCCCGGAGACATGAAGCGCAGACCCCGACGCTGCTACTCAGGTCAGAAAGATGCTTTTTACACCTCATTTATCCAAATCGATTGAATTCTTTTGTTTAGCTGAATTAGTATGAAAAAATCAGAAAGAGAAAAGGGAAATTGAAGGAAGAAGAAGCAACATTTGTGGAGAATCGAAGGATCTGAGAAGTGAATTTGTCTTCTTTTTTTAGTGAGAGAAAATTGGGTGTAAGAGAGAGGGGTGCAGGCTTTTATGGGTAAAGAAAATGAGAGCTTTTATCTTTTTCTTTATTCTTATAGGTTCAAATTAAAGGAGAGAGAGAGAGAGAGAGTGTGTGTGAGACCTCAACAATGATGCCACACTAATATTTAAACACAAATTTACACTATCTCCTTATTAATTAGTATAATTAAGAATAAGAAAAACAATAAAATACTCATTGCCAACATTTAATGAAAACATCATTTTAGGACTTGAGGCAAGTATTAATCAAATTTTATTTAATATGAAACTCTTAAATCCTTTTACAACTATTTTGTAATACTTCTCCTATTTTAATTCGCTTGACTTATTGTGACTTGATAAGTTATCCAAAGAAAATTAAAGAAAAAAATTAATCTTCTGATGTTAAATTAAAATTATGTTAAATATATTAAAATGTTTTTAAGGCTTATATATACATGTCATATAAAAAGTTAAAATTAAAAAATTACTAATAATGAAAAATGCTCAAGTCAAATAAATTGAAATAAAGGGAGTTTGGATTTATTTATTTTAAGTGATTTTAACCTAAAATAGTTTTAAAGCATCTTTGAAGTGTTTGAATAAATTTAAAAAGTGTTTATAAGCACTTCATTTATAATTAAAATGATAAAACAAGTCAAAAGTCCTATGACAGAATTTCTAACTTATGACTTTTGATCAACAATCAATCCAAATAAACTCTTAATTATGAGCTACTTTCTCCGGTCTAAATTTTACCACTTTTGATTTAAGATATTCTTTTTTTAGGAAAAATAATAAATATTTATAGTTCATTGAAAATTGACTCTTATTATTTTAATTAATGAATTATGTTAACTAAGTAAAACATTTAAAGGATATAAAGTATAGTTTAGACAAATATTTTCAAAATAATGCTATTAAATATTTTTATCATTGTGCCAAAAATAGTATTTTGATGACTAATTTTTTTAAAGTTGATGACGGAGTGCTCTTGTCATGGTTTTACTTATTTATTTTTCTTATTATTTTATATTACTTTAATAATCAACAATCTATTGATATTTTTATGAATGGTCAACTTTACCTTTGATAGCACTCTATCCGTCTCATCATATTTATACTCCAAAATACTTATGATTAAAGAAATTTTCAACTCTACTTGAAAATAACGGTGGTTATTTTTAAGATAAGTATTATCATTTATCCATACCAATTAAGTCAAAAATAAAAATAAAAATTGGGTCCGATTCCCATTTATTTGCCTAAATGGGAAATACTAAGTAATTCATTTTTTTTCTAAGAAATATCATCTCTAGAAAATCTTAAGAACTTTATAACCTTGTCTTGATTGCAAGTTTGATTCCTTTCTTATCCGTTTTGGCAAAGATCAACGGTAGAATTTGCAAGACATTCTAAATCTAAAAATTCAAATCAAATTTAATTTTGGGTGAAATTTCTTCTTAATAATAAAATATCTACGAAAATCATGTTATCATTAATCATAAAAAAAAATCTCATTCTGTGGAACAAATTTTAATACATATAAAAAGTAAACTCCAATCACAAACAAAAATATTTTATTAGTAAACATGCGGATACAATTTTATTTTCTACCTTGATTTATCTCTCTTAATTATCTTGTTTCGAGGATTGTTATGTTAGAGTGAGAGCCTGTTTGACATTGTTGTTGAGAAGCTAGAATATTTATTTTGAGAGAAACAATATTTTTGTTGAAAAATTAAGTGTTTGACAAATGAGTAAAAATATTTTTAACTGAATGCATAAACAGATTTTTCTGTTGTTGGGAAGAAGGTAAAAAAAATTGTTTTTAAAAAAAATAGCAGCGGAAACAAAATGTAATTTTTCTCAGGACTAAAATATCCTTTTCACATATACATATTTACCGATATATTTTTTATTAATTAATTTACATATTTCATAAGTTTGGTTAAATTTCATTTAAAAAAATTATTTTTTATTTTTATATAATAAATTTTATAATTTATTTTACGTTTATATATTATTATTTTATATATTATCAGTATTATTTTACGTATTATTTTGCAAAATTAGAAAAAAGGTAACAACAATATTTTTACAATATTAGAAAAAAAAATAACAATTAATATTGATTGAAAATTTTAACATGTACATTATAATTTAATAAAAAATAAATTAATTGACTTTTTTATAATAAATATTTAAAATAGTTTCTCTCAATAAAATAAATATAATATTAGAAGTACATTAATAGTTGTTTTTTTTTTGTAATTTGATTCTCAAAAACACATTTTTAAAAAGATTAGTCAAACGCAATTTGCTTATAAAAAACATTTTTCAAATGAGTTAGTCAAGCACAAATTGTTTTTTTTCAAAAGCATTTTTCTGAAAAGTCATTATTAAAAAACTTTTCTAAAAACAAGTTGTTTTTAGCAGCAATGTCAAACATGCTCTGAATCAAAATCCACATTGGTTGAGGAATTGATTGGTGGTCTGCTTATATAGATTTGAGTAATCTCCCGTCACGAGCTAGTTTGGGGTTGAGTTAGGCATATGTGTCATATCTTTACATGTTAGTTACGTATTTCTCAAACGTATGCTGATTTGGACCTCCTTAAAATTTATTGGGAATATATTACCATTTATATATATAAATGAACTAGGATTTAAGATAGAATAGTCTCCAAATTACCTGACTAAAATTAGACTCGTTTTGTAGAGTCCTACGAAATTTCGATGATTAATCAACGAAATGTGGGCTTTGCGTCATGATCATATATTCCAAATGTGTTTCATGTTTCATTGCTAAGTTAACTTACTTGCACGCAACTGAGCATTCAAAGCAATTCATATTTTCAAGAGTTCAAAGCTCTAAGTTTTGGTCCTTGTAATTATTGTTTTGTTTCATCAAGTCCAATTCTAATTCAATTGCAGTATGATATGGAGTTGTAAGTATTTTTTTTATTTATTTAGAAGCATTCCTAGGTTACATTGGGAATTGAATATTTTGTTTCTTAAATGAATGTACCACTTGAGCTAATAACCAATCATAATCAACTATACTATAAATCTATAATTGTAAGTGCACAATAGAACTCTATTATTTGCTAATTAGAACTTCCATTACTTAATTGAGTTGGTGCAACATGTGATATCTCATAAGAAGGGCTAGAGATCAATTTCCTCTACCAACGTCTTCTAGTCAAGTTCGTCGCATTGGACCAATCTAATACGATTTACATCTCAAAATAGCTATTATGGATTTCCTTGGGTCCAAAAAAAATAAAACTTTCATGTCATAGATTCATTATCTTTTGGACAATGAAGCATGACTAGTAAAGGAATACTCTTCATACTAGTGTATATGGTATATCACATCAAATGCCCTTATGTACAATAAGTAGCATCCAAAAACGAACCAAGCATCCCAATAAAATGAATGCTGCAAAGACTGACTAACTTTTAACTTTATGTGCTATGTTAATCAATATGGACTATTTGTTGGAAATATACTTGACAAGGATATTTGATGTAACCATACAAAAAAAAAAAAAAAAAAAAAGGAAGGATCCTCCTAAATTATCATATGCATGTATATAATATTGGGGATACATTGATTGATTGTAGAAAGCATATACTTTAGCTTGCTCATGAGGTGACAAATCAAATAGTTGCACCTTCATGAAAATGCCTATGATCTGATACCAATACTTAAGAAAGAAGCACTTAGAATGGACAGTTCCATCTTTATTTATGACAAGAAAAAAAAATTAAAAAAAATAATATATATATATATATATAAAAACACATGAATATAAATCATTTTTGTAAGGCTCAAGCGGTCAATCCCTATCCCATTTTAATTATTTTACTACTTTTGATTTAGTACCTTTAAACAATATTAGCGACTCTACTGTTATACTAACCTATAATGTGTTGTTCATACTTCCAACAAAAACTTTAAAGAACTTGATAAGAAACAATAAAGTTTAAAGAGTATTTTCAAAACTATAAAATTAAAACCAGTAGAGAAAATAGAATCAGAAATATATTAGAAATAATATTAAAAAAATTCTCTAGAAGAAAATCGAGTCCACTGAATGTACAGTGTTTCCTTAAGGAAATTATTTCCCTCAAGTATCCGAGATTAATGGAATATATCCTCTTAGGATAGAACAATCTTACTCACCGGTGTATCGTCAGCGAATCACTCAACGACAGTAAATTAAAGTACACTTAGAATACTAGATTTAGTAGTAGAAGAAAAGGTTCAGAAAATTGGTTGTTCCAAAATGAGAGGAAATCTCTCTATTTATAGACAAGGAAGGGTAATGTGAACATGTGTTTATTGTATCCTATCGAAAATGTCACAACCCTTTGGAAAAGTTACAATTCTTCGGAAAAAGTCACAACCTTTCATACAAGTCACAACTTTTCATAGAAGTCACAACTCTTCATAAAAATTGCAACTCTTCATTTTCCATTCACACCTTTTAAAACCCAATATAATGATGCATATTATTAGATAAGGGTCTGAAAAATACCCCAACTTTGGTCGGATTTGTTGTTGCGATACTAAACTTTCATAAGGACCTATTACCTCCCAAGACTATTTAATACCGTATTTTTTACCCCTGGACTATTTAATAGTGTATTTTAAAGGTATATATGTGCCCACATGGACACATTACTATTTATAATTTTGCATTATTTTTTATGTCCACGTGGACAAATATATATGTTTAAAATACGGTATTAAATAGTCTAGGGAGGTATTAGGTCCTCATGAAAGTTTAGTATCGCAACAGCAAATCCGACCAAAGTTGGGATATTTTTCAGACCAGTCCCATTAATTTATAAGTAATTCTGCTTACAAAAAAAAAAAAACTTTAAAATGCAATGAACTCAGAACATAAATGTCTCTATATAATATAATGCATGTGTAGTGGAATATATTATACAAAAGCATGGCTATTTGATAGTACATTCCGCTGTTCATTATATTCTAATTTTTCTTTTTGCTGCAAAAAATATTTATATTACATAGAGCTTTACTAATAAATAACATTATACATTATCTACAAGGAAATTACTGTTTAAATTTGCCAATCATAATAGTATAAAACATGTCATGACTCATGAGGAGTTTTTTTCAAGGGAAACTTATCCATATGTATCATTCGATCAAATATCATAATTTGGTTGAAATTTATAACGCACATTAATTATATTTGTTATTTATATAGGTATATATATATATATACTTACAGGCTATTATTATATATGTATTAAATCATTCAAAGGGACTAAATTGTAATTATCTTTTATAAGAGAAAAAATCTTCTCAATAATAAGTTGGCCAAATTAAACAAGGAATGATTTCATTAGAGTCTATGTATTACGAGTAATGAAACTTTCAATTGGGGCAGAAATTAAGTTCATGGGCTATAGCTTTAATCCTTTATGAAGTGCGACAATGCAAGTTCCGTTTTGCGGTGCACACAATTAGGTCTGAATATCATGCTTAAAAATGAGTACTAAAAAAAATAGAGGATTTTTTTTTATATCAAACACATCCTTAATATATTATAGATAGCCACATAAAAAAATATATGTTTTATCAGATACTTAAATACATTAAAAGAAAAGAAATAAAAAGGTTTTTAAAACATAGAAAGATGTAAATCAGACTACGATCCATTATTTAGCTCCTCTCATAAGTCTAATTCATTTTGATCTAAATTTCTTTTACGTGAGTAATTTGACATTCTAATTTGGTAGGATGTATTATAGAAAATAATACATATATTAGTTATGGTATTATTAATCCTTTCTTTAATACATTTTTTAGGTTATATATTATAACCAGTATATGCATTATCTATAAACCCTATTAAGCTATTATATTAGGATATATAACTAATACATTGCAATTTATGATATTAACAATACAAAAGTTAATTAACACATAAATACGTATGATTATAAAACAAATTTATTCTTAATACGCCAAATCAAATTAAATAGTAAATAAGAAATAATTTCAATATAATCTACTCCTTTTTGTGGTTAAATATATTGTTACAACGCCAAGTTCCTTTTTAGGTCTAATGTATGATGATGTATCTTGCATTTTTTTGGTGAACAAACATAGACCGCTCATTTTGACCTTGGGTTATTAATTGTAATTAACTTTTTAGTGCTCACAAACAAAACTGACATTTGCAATAATCCAATTGTTCAGTTTTTAAGTACAAATCTAATTTATTTACTATTGATTATTTTAATGGAGCACTACATGTCGAAAATGGTAGGGGACCTCTTACTATTTTGATGTAACTTTTGAAAGAAGGTAATTGGTGTTTGGGAGTTGACATTAGAAGTTGTGATTTCTTTGTCTTTTTGCCCCAACTATGGTTTCACATTAAGTCAACAATTACATTATATCAACTCTGTCTTTTCAATCACTACCATTAGGGATGACAATGAGACGGGGAAGATATAGGGTGGAGTGAGTTTAAGGCTATATGGGGTGGGACGGATTTAAGGTTGTGGGGTGGTTTGCGGGGTGGGTTGAAGTGGAGTTTTTTAAAATTAATGTGGGGCGGGACGGATTGCGGGTATATGCGATTTTATATGGGTTTAAACTTAATTTTAACTTTTTACATGTTATAAGAGTGATAGAACATTATTTGTTAAGATAATTTATTTGAAGCTATTAAAATATTCAAGATAGTAAATGAAAATGGTTCAATTAAAAATAATATAATTTCTTACATGTTTCCCAACCTCAAAAAAATAATTTTAAGTCACTATCCTATTAAATTAATACAATTTAATGAAAAACTGAATTTATTTTTATGAATTATATTTTTTTGTATCAAACTTAACTAGAAAAAGAAAATATTTAAAAAATTATGCGGGGCAACGTGGAGCAGATTGAAAATAAAAAAAATTGTTATGCGGGACAGATTAAAAAAATTACTGATTAAGCTCAACCCGCATTGTCCCCACCCCGCACCACCCCATTGACATCCCTAACTACTATAGCGCTGGATAAATAGAGTCTCTCCATTCAATTATAGAAAAAATTGAGTAATTCATGTATAAGAAAAAAATAACTGTGTCACAATCTAAATTTGAATTCATCGCGAATAAAAATAGAATTTATGTTATAAATATTGACAACACAGAAAATAAATAAATAAATATATATATATATATATATATATATATAAATATAAGTACATCTATTTAATCTGCCTTAATTAATAATCGTAGGTGAATTTTGGTAATTATTTAATAATGGAATAATTTCACAAAAGTTATATAGTCCACAAATTATATTGCATCTACATAGTTAAGTTCTAAATTTTTTGCCGCATAGCCATTATATTTTCATAGAAGCGTTAAATTTTTTTATATACAACAGTATACTTGATTTTATAACATTATGTAAAACTTCAAAAAAAAAATGTTTTGTATCAAGGTTTAAAAATTTGAGATATAATATTATATACCGAGTATACAAATAATTATATAAAATTATAAGAGGTGTTTATACATTCATAGTATTATACCAAACACTTACTTTATTGTGTTAATTTCTTGTACCTCTTCTGAAAGTGTTTATACACTCAAAATATTATAAGAGGTGTTTGTACATTCATAATATTATATAATATTAGTTTGATCATTAATTCTCTCTTAATTCTTATTATTATAAATATATGTGTATTTTAATCGAATTCATTATGATAAACTTTTTTGGAAGAGATAATAGAATATAAATATGACGGAATCACAATTAGTTGGAAGTTGTTTCTTGTTCAACAACGGCTTTATTTATTTAGCACGCTTTTAAAGAAAAGAAAGTATTATCTATGTTCCTAATTACTTGTTCACTTTTCCTTTTATAGTTGTTCTTTTACTTGTCAATTTTGACAAATTAAGAAAGGACATTTTTTTTACCTATTATACCCTCAATTAAATGACTAATTACTTTGAAAAATGCAGAACTCTTCATCCACTTCATAATTAATAGGGGTAAAATGGTAAATTCACTATGTCATTAATTGATTTCTTAATAGGTGTGTCAATTCAAAAATGGACAAGTAATTAGGGATAGAGGGAGTATGTTGGAGAGTATTTTATCTTATTTTAAACGAAAGTGAGACATGTGGATATATGAAATTAAATGAATAATTAACCATTTAACAACCAAACCAATTTTACACATATTTATACTATCTTCCCTCTCTCAATTACTATTAAATGATGGCGGAATAATTGTATTGGACTTTTAAAATAACAAATAAATTGAGATGATTAATTTTAAAAATCACGATAGATAATTTGAAACAGAAGTAAAAAAATTAACATTAAAACTTGATCAAACATCTTAGCTTTCTAAAATAAACATTATTAACTTTCCAAAAAATTGACCAAACATGCTAATTAATCATAGCGGATTGATGTTTACATGACTAATTAAAATAATGACTATAGCTTATAACTTAAATCAATCAAAGCCAACTTTCTTAATTAACATCAACAAGTACTTCACCCATATAAACCATGTCACACTCTTTTTATGGACATGCCAATAAACATCAAAAAAATCTTTTATAGCCCCCTTTCCATACTTTCAAAAAATTGAAGCTATGTACTTACTAACACTTTCATGCATGTATGTAAATTTAATGTTAATGTTATATCCTTCTCAATAGACTTACCAAAATTGTTACCCACATTTGATGTAATGTCATGATTACATGTTCTATTTTACTTTAGGCTTGATTTTGAACATCGTTCTACACGTGATTATAACTTGAAATATTTGAATCACTAGTGAAGTCAGAATTTTTCATTGAGAAATTAAAAATAAAACAGTAGAGTAATAAAATTTGAATTTGAAATCTCAAGATAAATTTTGTATTCGTTAAATTACTGAATTAATCTCTAATTTTGTGTTTTTTTACCAAGAGGATTTGGGTGAACTCTTCTGCCCAAGTCCATAATATTGGAAACCTTTTATCGTACATGATAACAAAATAAATATATTTTTATAATATATAGTCCATAATTGGATATAGAAGTGATTTATTATACTAGTTTTTATATTTTATATTAAAATATAAGGCACATATATAAATGCTAATTATATGAAAATTGAAGTACCACATAACATGAGGTATACAGTAGGCATTTATTTGGCATGTGCAGCTGAAATTGCATTTGCTTCATCATAAATGACTCTTCACTCTGAGTATTGCCTGACCTAGCAAACACCTATAATCATTATGATGAAATTAATAATGACATAATTAAACTATACTGCTCACTAATTACTTGATAAAGAAATAAGCGTGTATTTGCATATGTTTAAAAATTAGTTTTGAAAAAGCGTGTATTTGCATATGTTGCGTATTAACTTATTTTATTTATTAGATAATTAGTAAAGGGGTAAATACTATGAAAAAATTAAGTTTAGGGTGTCATAAAATCGACACATATATAATTTAGGTGTATAGTAGAGAATTGCATCATATATGTTTCTCGTTCATGCATTCATGATATTACTTTCACTATCTCAAATTATTTGTCGTAATTTTAAAAAATATTTATTTCAAATTAATTATCATTGTAAAAAGTTAAGAATTTTTTTTTTCATTTTATCTTTAGTACATTGTTCCTGAAATTACAAACGACTTAATAGTTAATAAAGGGTGATTATATCTTAAAATATTAATAAATGGTAAAATAGTTTTAAAAAATCCTCCCAATTAATATTTTTTTCAAAAGTGGATAAAAGAAAAATACGACAAATAATTTGAGACAGAAAAGTAGTTGGTACTCACTATTCAACTCACGAGAAATTTCACCAAAACATTATATATGATATCGTACGATTGTTACTTCCTTTTTGTTGTCTTTATTTGTTGTGATTTGCCTTCAACTTGACCCTATATAAAATCGACATTGTAATGTTTTGTCAAAAGGTTCTGCTTAATTATATACCAGTAATTATATTCATATATGTTTTTTAAAATAGTCAAAATTAACTACTTGTCCTAAATACAAAAGACAAGAATAGTTCATCTTTCTGATTAATGAAAGCAGCTGATTAGAGTGCCAACAACATGGATTATACTATTAGAGTTGGTAACTAGTCCCTCTCCATCACAACATAATTAGGGCCTAATTATTAGGGATAAAATTTTGACTTAAACAGCCTAAACACATATATTATATTTCCTTATTTGTGCATATTTAAAATGATGGTGTTTTTCTAATTGTCGACGTTTTATAATAGTAACAAATTATAAATTTCAAAAAATTTGTAATGCCTTGAAAATAATGTTGGAGTCAAAATTTATTCGAGGTTCGTACATTTTGCATGTAATTAATCTTTCTCGGATATGAATTGATAGTTTTGAATCTATCTTTGATAGGCTATGTTTTAAAATTTCCTAATCTTTTTGGTGTGAAATTATCATGACATTTTTTTTAGGGCAAATTACAGAAATCACATACTTTAATGGCTAAATTATAATTTATCCCTTAAAAGTTTATAATTACAGAAATCCCTCATTTTTGTGCATCAAATTAATGTATCAGTGCTTATATTATTGTATCTCGCTCATCAGATTAATGTATCAGCGCTTATATTATTGTATCTCGCGCATCAGATTAATGTATCAACGCTTATATTATTGTATCTCGCGCATGTATCAACACTTATATAGCTCTGATACATTAATCTGATGCGCGAGATACAATAATATAAGTGTTGATACATTTATCTGATGCGCAAGATACAATAATATAAGCGCTGATACATTAATCTGATGCGCGAAAATGAAGGATTTTGGAAAATTGTAAAACTTATAGGGGATAATGGTAATAAGTAAACTAAAAGGTGGGATTTTTGTAATTTTTCCTTTTTTTTTTTTTATTATTTTATTATTTTTAAAAAAAAAAGGCTTGGAAAATGAAAATAGGGCTAGACTGAAGTAAAACTGAAATTTGAAGTTTGAGATCCAAGTGGGCCTGAGAGATCCCAACCAGTGCTTGGGCTGGCCCATCTATTTCAAAGCACGCACCTCTATTTTCCACTATGACATGTCGTTCTTATCAGTTTATTATTTTGCGGATTCATATTTTTTAAAAGGGAAAATTACATATTTGACCGCTCGTTATAAAAGTATTAAATTTTTCTTTAGATCTTGGTGCAGGGTGAGTTTCTTGAAAAACATCTTAAGGCACCCATCAAAGGTGCTTTTCTCACGAAAAAATTGTCTAAGGTTTGTCTAACGTCAATGTCTGAAGCTCACCCAATTTTTATACAGATCATGTGTGTAATTTCTTGATTAGCATTATTGATCCTCGTTTGACCCATCCAAATTTAATTCAGTCCAATCTGCCCATTTGACACCTCTAACGTTGCCCTTATTGTGTTCATTGGTGAATGGGCCATATTGTTTAGCTAGCTATAAAGTGTAAAGAGTAATGATCTCTAAATAATAAGATAGTGGCCCACTAGTGTAGAGCATGCTCCAGAAGAGATACGAGCCCAATGCCCACTAAAGGCCCAATTTGAACATTAGCAGATCAGGAGATTTAGCCCAATGTGTAAATAGATCAGCTTAGTTAGCCCAATTCTATAATTTGATGAAAAAATTATTTAAATATACAACTTATTTTACCATATTCTCTAAAATTTCATACCATTTTGAAAAAATTACAAAAATCTCTACTCTCTCCTATTCTTGGATACATCACTTTACACAATGTATCAGGACGTTGAGTGATGTATCTGAAACTGAGATGCGATGTATCGAGACTTTGAGGGATGCATCCAAAATCGGGACACTATGTATTGAGATATTTTAGAATGTATCCGGATTTCACTAAATTTAAGAGATATTTGTAATTTGAAAAAGAGTAGAGATATGATGTAATTAACTCTTAACAACACTATGAGATTTGTGTGAAATTTTCTACATTGATTAGTTGGATCAATATTGACATGGTTGTATATTATATGCCGAAGTTAAATTTTAAACTGCAATTTGATAATTATAGCACTAAAATCATGTATGTTAGACATTTTAAATTGTATAAATTATAGGAACCACATATTATAAGTACTAAATAACATCCTATCCCTTCTAGTTTTCTATTTACCAAAAATTCCTTAAAAATGATGTTTGCGAGATACATAGCGTTGTGCATGTGATACATTAGGTTTGATACATTCCACATAGCGGGATACATAGCGTTGTGCACGGGATACATTAGGTTTGATACATTCCACATAGTGGGATACATAGCG
>JAJOOI010010298.1:0-22885 GCA_029582585.1 Solanum bukasovii | reverse complement strand
TCTCCCTTTTTTTTATAGACTATTATATGTGAATCTCTGACTTCACACATAGTAGTATGCATATATTCTACACTCTAACCTTGCGTACATGTTATGCTCCTATGTTTGACTAATTGTATGTACATTTAATCATTCTATAACTTTATATGTAATTGTTATAATATGATTAATTGTCTAGGTGCATTCTACACTCATATCTTTGACTGAATATATACACACACACATTTAATTCTTTTAAATCTTTGATTAGATATGTTATTGCTATAATATAATTAATGAGTTTTTTTCATTCGATACCAAAATGTTCTTTTTATTTATTTTGTTTTTACCTATAATGATATTTATGTAATTTTCATTCAATACTCCTATATAGATAATTCTTATTTGGGACGATCAAAATAACAATTCAACTGAAATATAACAAAATAATATTGTATTGCTACTTTTATGCTTTTATTGTGTGTCATCAATGATTTTGCAAGTGGTATATGCTCTCTCTTCTTCTTTCTTCAAACAATATCTTCAATATTGAAATTTTGAAGATAAATACAAAATGAAATAATTATATTCTAAAGAAAGTAAATGAAAAGAAAAAGGCAAGTGCCAAAAAAAAAGATACTAGGGAATTTGATCTCCTCAATGACTATTAATTTATTTGATCTTTCATTTGTTTCATTTCATTTCATTTCTTTGTGTACTTATATAAATAAAAATTATAAACAACTTACCTTAAGAAACCAGTTAATTTTAGGGGAAAGAAGAACAACTTCATATTTATTTTTAAAATTTTAATTTCTAAAAGTTTTTTCGTATTACATCTAAAAGTTTATAATGGAAGTGAAATGTTTTTAACAAGTTCTTTCTACTAAAGGGTAGTGAAAGTTTTAAGCAAATTTTTTCTACTAAAGAATCTCATATAAAATGTTAGGAGAATCGTTAAACGATGATTAGTTATTAAAATATGAATTAATAATGAATTTTACAATTTAGGACACTGTATTCGACAATAATCTATGAAACACGAACAATAATATTAGTAATGAAACGAAGGAAATTTGATGTCATTTTGTTTTCTTATGGTGTGCTTTTGTGTTGACGTGATTGATGGAACAAAAATAAATTGTACTTTCCATGTTCTTTTTCATATGATTGTGAAATGACCCTCTAGGTCATTTCCTCAATTTTCCAATCTTTTCTGTGTTTAAACCTTCCTTGTAGTGATCCCAAGTCATTTATGACATGTTGGGACTGATAGTTTAGTCACTGGGTCGTTCGTACAAATTTTATGCAAGTTTCTATATTTTGAAGCTTTTGGATTTTATACTGTTGATTTCGATCAAAAGTCTAGAAAGATGGCCTCAAAATACAACTATGACTATTTCAAGAGCTCCAAAATATCGATCTTGGTATGGAACGATACTTCGTGCGGGTCTCGAGTCTTTAGGTCTCATATTGAGCCCCTCATGGAATTTGCCCAAAATAGAGGCTTGGGTGTGGGACTCACTTTTCGTCAAGAGGACCTCTAATTGAATTTTCAATAGTTTCATTGAGTTCGAAATGTCGAATTCAATAGGGTAACATATTTGTTTTGCGGGTACTAGGTTCCAAATTAATTATGGGCACCTCGTCGGAGATTTCCAACTTTTATTAAATCAGCTGCTTTAAATAAGTTGGTCAAACTCAGTTTTCTTATTGTATTCGAACCTTGAGGGTCGTGTTGATTCATCTCTTTCTCCCTACCCTATGCAATCGCGAGGCATCAGCCGCATTCGTGAGGGCTTATCACCCTGACCTCCACGTTCAAGAGTTGTCCTTAGTGTTCTTGAGGGTGTAGTTGATCGACCTATTGCAATCACGGGGCTCCCCTCCCTGTTCGGGATGCCTTGTTCTTGGGTGGGCCACGATTGCGAGTTATGGCTTCCGTGATAATGATAAGCAATTTTGACTTGTTTTTTAAATAAGACCAATCATGCATTGACCAACCCCATTTCAATTTTTTTTTATGAATTCTCAAGCTTCAGACCTCCATTTGAGATAATTCCAAGTGCCAGGTCATTTTTTTTTATAGTTGTTCTACATTGGAGAGCTTGGGGATCATCATTTTGACGTTATTGTCGCCATGAAAGGGTGCCATGTCCTCTTTAAATGGTGGAATTTATGCATGTTGTTGTTTGAGTTATTGGGGGATTGAATTGTGTACCATTTTGAGACACAAGATGTGTATATCGATTAGGAAATTTTGAAGAAGTAAATTTCAAGATTCTTGGTGCATGTCCCATATTCCCATTTTGACTCAATTTTCGGTCCATCCCTAGTTATTGTGATTTTGGTGTCTAATTTTATAATTGGTTAGCATGGTGACAGTCTGAGATGTCTTAGACGCATGTAACCCTTTTAAGGTTGATTCAGAGCATTGTTGATCGGATTCGAAGAAGGCTACGATATAATTTCATGGTTGAAGTTTATTAGATGAAGTTTAAGACCATCTCCAACCCCTCTCTATTTTACTCTCCATTCTCTATATTTGGAGACTAAAATAGAGAATGGGCTCTCCAACCACCCTCTAAATGACTCTCTAATCTTCATTATAGAGAGGTGAATAGTAATTCTCCAAATTTGGAGAACTACTATTCACCCCTCTATTTCACTTTTTCATTATTTTATTATTATTTCTATTATTTTGTATTTAACATATTATTTTTCATTTAAGACCATTAATTATATCTCTAATATTAGTAATTCATTTTAAATGTAATATAACAATTTAAAAAATATATTATTTAATATTCACTACTTTCATCCCGAATTAATAATGTTTCAATTTTTTAAATTTTCGTCACTTTAATATAGTTTGATATCATTATTAATTTTCACTATGAAGAATGCACAAAATTAAAATGATAAGATGAAAATTTTAATTTAAAATTAAATACGTGACATAATAATTTAAATACAAGATAACAATACATAACATAATAATTTTATCACAACAGTAATTTAGTAATCCGATAGGTCATTTTTCATATTTAACAATATTTGGAAAAATTAGTGTATGATCGACATAATTAGTGTAGTTGTGATTGCGGTTGTCCTTGTTGATTTTTTTTTTTTTTCAATTATTCGTAGTTGTTCTTGTTGAATGAAAATCTCCAATTTGAACAATCTTTAGCTAGACATAAAATGATTAAGGATAAAAATTCTCATTTTGAACTCCATAATGCCTTAATAGAGCATTTATGGGAGCAATGTAATAATCTTGAAAGTAGAGTATTTATGTAATTGTGTTTCACTAATAATTACACTTTACTTTGAATTGTCCATTAATTTGTAAATTATACAATATTAACTTGCAATATATGTTATTTATAAATTTAGGAAAAATATAATTTAATATTAAGTAAAGAATTTGAAAAAATAAATTTTTATATTACATGAATATTATATAAAGTGATTATTTGGAAAAAAAGAAATAACGGATGTGTATCATGAAATAAGAAAATAAGAATGAAATAGAAATAATAATATAATATTGAGGAGAGAGAAAAAGATTCTTTTTAGAGAGTAAAATAGAGAATTTGATTGGAGTTGGTTGTCTGAAGAAATAGTAAACTCTATATTTGGAGAGTAAAATAGAGATTAGGGTAGGAGATGATTTTCATGTGATATAGGTTGGTATTTTTTAAGTATTAGGATTGCTGCCTTTTATTGGGCTCAATTTTTGCCACTTATTGTGTGCTTTTAATTCAGTTAACCTCTAAAACTGCTTCTTTGGAATCAACTCTCTTCTAGATTAATAACATGAGGTACTTTATGGACGTGGACTACATATCAACACATTCTACTGGAGTTTCAGCACTTGGTCGGGATAGAGAGCCTTAATCAGGAACAAGCCTTGGGTTTGGAGATGCTCTACGGTAGACAGAGAGATTCGGTGCACCCAAGACTTAGACAGGGTCATTGACTACTTAGGCTACTCAAGGTTTGGTGCTAGGAGGCCTTAGTCTCTTCAAGGATACACCAAATACGGGTATAGTTCTTGTTCAACGACTGCTTCTCAAGATAGAGTTAAGTTGATTGGTCCCTAACAAGGTTCATCATCCATTTCCGAGTATGTAGTGGGATTTCTTGAGCGAGCTGGGCATAATCACACATTATTCCCTATGGATCGAGATTTGAGTCAAGAGTTCCTTTTGGGGTTGTCTTTGCCATTCTGGTTGGCATTAGAGAACTTGATAGTGGCTGGGTCTACCTTTCCCTAGGTCATTAGTCATGTGAGGTCCATAAAGAAGGCGTGCCTTGCGATTTTAGGGATATTGGTAAGAGGCCATGCCATTAGTACAACAGTGACCGCATTCCACTTTAAGGTGGGTATCAGTTCAGTAAGGGTCATCTTCCATCTCAACCTATCAAGCGTATAGAGGTAGAATCATAGCTTCCGGGGGGTTATGATTTAGGTTGAGAAGCCTACGACATGCAGAGTTCAAGTCAGACTTCTCACTGTGAGCATTTTGGGACTTTATGTGTTAGGGCTTATCTTATGTCACCCCCGAGCCTACACCCTGGGCGGGACTGGCACTCGAGAACCATTTCTGGCCCCAAGTGAACCCTTGGCCTGACTTACTTACTCAGCGGAAGACTTAGACATAAGAAAGAGAATCCAAATCAACATGTCTCAAAACTAAACTCAAAATATTTCATAAATCAATATTTAACTTAGCCAAAGTGGCAACTCAAATATGAACATAAGTCAATAACAAGATAATGATGAATGCACTAACATCTGAATGTCTATCTATGAAGCCTCTAAACAACTGAGATGGATGTCGGGACAAGACCCACGACATCCTAATGAACTAAAATGAAAAAAGGGATCCTCCGGAAGCAAGAAGGCTCACCAACAACTCTAAAGCTCAACTGGATGAACGATGTGCTGGATGCTGATCCTGGTTACTTGTGTCTGCATCATAAGAAGATGCAGGCCAAATAGCATCAGTACATTGAATGTACGATTATGTGAGGGGATTCTAAAACAAGACATAAGCTTGAAAGGAACTGAAGAACTTACCTGACTCAACTCAACTTAACTCAACTTAACTGAACTCACTTCAATATAAAGCAGTATAAACAAGTGCAATATAAAGAAAAGCTTTTTAAAACATATATGTCAATCTGTGTGTATGCAAAGATACAATATAACTCTGAGATGTATGTAACAATACAAATAAACTGTGTATATAAGAATACAATTACTTTTGTGGGAGTTTCTCTAATCGACAACCATCACGTAAGAGCTATTGTGATGATACAACGTTTTGCCTCACGCTGCCAGGGCCATCATATACCTTGCCGAGGGTATAGAACCTGAACTACTAAGTGAATCCACTAGTCTATGCTTAAAAGCACTAAGGAATCATCTAAAAAGTATGATCCTTTTCTACCCATGGAGGCTACATGGTTTATGGGGGCTATGAGTTGTCTGAACTCTCCCCCATATCGGTGCTCAATACTACTCCCAAAATATGATACTAGCTCTTATGTTTAAAAACATACTTCTTTCTGTGATTTGAGATAATTGCTCAAAAGCTTAGCTCAAAGGCAATCTTGGAAATCAAAGTTTCCTCTCTTGCTTAATAGTGAAAGCATTTACTCTTTGGAAATCAAGGTTTCCTTTCTTGTTTAAATGTGAAAATATTTTAAACTCTTTGGGAATACATAGTCCCCATATACTTCTTTGAAGAAATAAACTTGAATCTTTACTTTTTACTCAACTTGAACTTTAAGTCTTAAAACAAAGTTAAAACATTTGGAAAAGACTTTTGGAAAACTCTAAGAACTCTTCTTGACTTGACTCTTACTTCTCTTGACTTTGATCTTAACTTTCCTTGAATTGGATTATGGATTCAAGGTTCATGATCTCATGTTTATGGATGATTTCATGACGTTTATACGTACCTTAGAGTGTTGGAATCAGCTAGAAAACATAGGTACGTTGCTAAGGAACTAGTACGAAAAGATGAGGAAGAAATGGGAAGAACTGGCGTCCCTAGGGCTCTGAGAGGCGCGGGGCGCCAGCCCTTGAAATTAAGAGAGTGACTTGGGGCGGTCTGGCTGGCACGGTGCCCCAGAGGTCAAAATTCAGAGACTCCTTCTTGGGGCTCTGAGAGGGGCGGTGCCCCAAGACCCTCCTGGGTGCCCCCGACTTTTCTTCTTCGTTTTTCATCTCTAAACCCTCTAATTTCACTTGGTTCTTTCCTCAAACACTTAGAATCGATTATATGTTCAAAGTATGAAAGATTCAACTCGAAATAACACCTAATTACATGAATTTGGATCCAAGAACTTCTCAACAACTCATCAATCAAGATTCAAATGAAACTTTCAACAATATTCATCAAGAACTCAATTGCTCTAATCTCAAGAACGACAATATGCTGAAATAAATCATGATTGGCATATGAGTGAACTAACCCAATGCTATGCGATCTCACATATCTCGTAGGGATCACTCCTTGATGAAATCCACAAGCGATTCTTGAAAATCTTGACGATTCTTGCTCCTTCTCCTCTTTTCTCCTCTTCTTTTCTCTTCTCTCAAAACCCTAACTTAGTTTTCAAAATCGTAAACTGAAGCCTATCAGTTTTGACCCCAATTAATTATGAAAAAATGAAATTAAGTCATGGTGTATGGAAAATACCATAAGGCCCTTCTAAAATCCGGATTAGACTTTCCTTATTTAAACAATCCAACTTCAAATGGGCATATCTCACTCATAGGAACTCAGAATCGCGCAAACTCAGCGGAATTGGAAATGTTATTCCACGATATTTCCTAAGATATCTGGAAATACACCTAACTCATCCTGAGCTAGTAGTTATGGTTGTTTGAAGTTGACCAAAAACTCAAAATTAACATTACTTAACCAAATTTTCCAGATTTTCATTCTTTCCAAAAATGGTTGTTTCTAATTCTAGTTCTTTCTAGTTACGGGGTGTTACAATATCTCTTCCTTGGGAACATTCGTTCTCAAATGATCTTACTCTTAATAGGCTAAGGGCGTATGTAACGACCCGAAAAATTAGTAGATTGAACTAGAGCCTAAACGTAAGGTTAAAAATCTTAAAATGACTACCCGAAGAGTAAGTAAGTCATTTAAGGTTAAAATGAGGTAATTTGAGTAAAGACCAAGGGGCAAGTGCCAAGGCAAAGGGGCCAAGCCAAGGCTGCCCCTACCTAGGAGCTACTACCCCAACCTTCACGAGTGGGTCCATAAGTTGTGGTCCACTCCACGGCTCGTGAAGGTGGTTGTGAAAATCCCTTCGCCATGGAAAGATGGCCACCCAAAAGGCTAGCCACTGCTTCAACTTCACGGAATGGACCACGACTCATGGAGCCTTTCGTGAAGGAGACTTGGGAATGGGGGCATGAGGGCATGAGGGCATGAAGTAGCCTAGCTTCTGCCTCACCCTCCATGAGCATGACCACGGGGATAGGGTTGCTAGATTTTCAAGGTTCTTCCCCAAAGTTCTTGGATTTTCTTAGATAAGGTATGGATGTTTTTCATCCTTGGGTAGCTATCACCCAAGAAGCCCCTTAAAAATATGTTTACAAGACTTCAAATCCCCCAATATCTAGGGTTTTTAATTCATGTCATGGGTCTAGACTCAAGAAGAAGAAGAAGCCATTGGAGCTGGGGTTTCTAGATTTTCAAGGTTCTTTCCCAAAGTTTTTGGAGTTCCTTAGATAAGGTATGAATGCTTTTCATCCTTGGGTAGCTATCACCCAAAGAGCCCCTTCAAATATGTTTTCCAGACTTCAAGTCCCCTAATATCTACAGTTTTCAATTCATGTCATGGGCCTTCTTCTAAAACGATTTCACTTGTTTAATTGTGGATTGTTATGGTTAATTATGATGATTTATGGTTGGAATAATGGGGTATTGTTGGATTTTGATGAAAATCTCTCTTGGACCCATGATTTCCACTTCTTCCTAAAGTATGAATTATGTTATGGCTTGATTGATGTTGAGAACCTGACAATTGAATATGTTTATGTTGATTAAGCTATTGAATCATGAATTCCTCCTATATTATGTAGTAATTGTATATGATTGGGTTGATTGTGTCTTCAAGACCCTTGAAGGGCAAATGTATGAGGGTTATACTTCTTTATAAGAATTATGTATGAGATTGGGATTTACTTAGATAGTAATGATTCTATATCTACTGTGTAGTTGTGGTGTTGATGCAAGACCCTTCTTCCCTACAACCTTACACTTGATTATGCATGAAGTAATGTATGTATGTTATGAAAAGCTTGTTGTGTTGATTGGAAGGTCATGCTTATGAACACACTATTGGTAAGATATGAAAGGTTGACTTACATGTTGATGGTTCAAAGGGTGAAAGGAGATTTTCACCAAATGAATCTTTGAGCTCTTATGATATTATGTTGTTTCGAATGCGTAGTGCATTCTATTATGAATATGAATCTAAGTAAAGACTTAACATAAATCTTAAAGAGAATTATGCTTAGCACCGAGCAGATATGAGTATGAGATGGGTTCCTTCACGCTAGTACTTGGGTTCCCAATATGGTTATCTCATGAGATGGAAACCTCCACGTTAGTAGTCAAGGTTTCTAGAAGCAATCTCCTTATCCCATAACTATGTGACCACATAGGTCTTAGCTAGTGGATCCACTTAGAAGCTATTATGAAAGTTCTACCTTAGGCAAGTAGGACACCTCTTTTCGGTGTGGAGGTAGAACACCAGATTCCATGTAGCTCACATGGTCTAAGTCGGTTAATGCTATTCTTCCCTATATGATATGAATATGAACTATGGTAAGAACATGGACTTTAATTGTGACTTCTTGAGAGGTACTACTTATTATGAGTGGGGGTATGGCATTGCACAAGTAGACTTTAAGAGGGGTTATGGTGAGGTTCTCTTATGTTATGATGGCTTATGAATTATGTATGAAAGGTATGTTTGAATGTTAAGGTTGACTTCGCTTGTGATAAGTTATGTGCATGAATGTCTCCTCTCTTATGTATGTTGGTTATGACTATGGTAAAGTATGATATGTATGTTGTTACTGGCATAAATGTGATACTTAGCAGTTGGTAGGGTTATGGGATCTTACCTTTGCATTGCACTAGTGTGGCTTTGGGTTGCTTATATGTTAGTTTGGCTTATGTTCTTCATAAATGTGCATAATGGCTTTTAAAACATGAAAATACATGATTTCAACTAAAAGTCCCTTTTGAGCATGTTTTAAGGATTTTTGTGCATGGCTTCCATACTTAGTACAATTAATCGTGCTAACCCATATTTTTTATTTTACTATGAGTGTAGGTTCCGGTCATTGAGACTACTACTACTTCTTCAAGAGAAGCTTGGGTCGACTATTCTCTAGGCTTGGTGAGTCCTCAAGTTCGAGGACAAGACATTATATTGCCTTTAGCTTCTATCATACTTAGTATTTTGAGACTTTATTGATGTAACAGCGTTGACCCTATTTGTACTCTTTATGTACTAGATGGTGATTGAGACAATGTCTGGACACTATTTTCATATATGCAAAAGAAGTTGACTTTGATTGTAAAAGTTTAAAATTTTCCGCAATTATTTTATGTCTTTATGTTATGATGATGCTAAGGGCTTGTACGAGACCCCTTCGGGGTCAAGTATGCCATGTCATGTCTAGGGGGTACTCTTGGGTCGTGGCAGCGTAACTTCAATCATGTTGTTTAACCACCCAACAAGCAAAGCAAACACAACATGCTTACTTATAAATTAAGGAGTACTAAGAAGAGAATTAGTACCTTAATTTGGAACTTCTTCGGACTCAAAGAGATGTGGATATCTCTTCTTCATATCCTCCTCAGCTTCCCAAGTAGCTTCCTCAACAAATTGGTTCCTCCAAAAGACTTTGATTGATGCTACTTCCTTAGTCCTCAACTTACGAACTTAGCGATCTAGAATCTGGACCAAAATCTCTTCATAAGATAAGCTATCCTTGATCCCAACATCTTCAGTTGGTATGATCAATGAAGGATTGCCCATTCACTTCTTCAATATGGAGATGTGAAATACCGGATGAACCGCGGCTAACTCTTGTGGTAGCTCCAACTCATAAGCGACATTACCAACCCTTTTTGATATTCTATAAGGGCTAATATACCGGGGACTAAGTTCCCTTTCTTACCAAATCTCATAACACCCTTCATGGGTGAAACTTTCAAGTATACCTAATTATCTACTTCAAACTTTAAATCCCTTCTCCTGACATCAGTGTAGGATTTCTGACAACTTTGCGCCGTTTTCAACCTCTATTGAATGACTTTCACCTTCTCCATAGCTTGGTGAACTAAGTCTGGTCCTATCAACCCTGCTTCACCAAATTCAAACCATCCAATAGGAGATCTGCATCTTCTCCCATAAAGAGCTTCATAAGGAGCCATTTGGATGCTGGAGTGGTAACTATTGTTGTAAGCAAATTCAATAAGTGGTAGGTGATTATCCCAATTACTTTTGAAATCAATCACACAAGCCCTCAACATATCCTCTAAGTTCTGAATAGTGCGCTTTGCTTTCCCATCTGTCTGAGGATGAAAGGCAGTACTTTAGTTCACCATTGAATCCAAGCCCTTTTGGAATGACTTCCAAAACTATGCAGTAAATTGCGCACTTCTATCTGAAATAATGGAGACCAGAACCCCATTAAGTCTTACCACCTCTTAAAGATACAACTTAGCATAATCTTCTGCTAAATAGGTAGCCTTTACCGGCAAAAGTGGGATGATATTGTCATTCTATCGACAATCACCCAAATAGAATCATGTTACCTGCGAGACCTTGGTAAACCTATGATGAAATCCATATTAATCATCTCCTACTTCCATTCCGGAAGTTCTAAATTCTAAGCCATACCACCAGACCTTTGGTGCTCTACTTTAACTTGTTGGCAATTCGGACACTTAGCAACAAACTCTGCAATGCACTTGTTCATACTACTCCACCAATAAACTTTTCTCAAATTGTGATACATTTTTGTGGAACCCGAATGAATGGAATATCTAGAGATATGAGCTTTCTCCATGATTCTTTCTTGGAGTTCATCCACCCTTGGTACACACAATCTACCTTGATACCTCTATACACCATCTCCCTCTTGTTCAAAAACTATTACCTTTTGCTTCTGAACATTTGCCTTCAATTCAAGCAAAAATGGGTCTTGATCCTGCTTCTCCTTTACTTCTGACACTAATGATGATTCAACCCCATTCATCACCACTACTCCTCCATCTTTGGAATCCATTAGTCGGACTCCTAAGCGTGCAAGTCTATGCACATCTCTTGCTAGTTCATTCTTATCTTCCTGAAAATGGGTGGTACTACCCATGGACAACCTGATCAAGGCATCAACAACAACATTAGCCTTACCTGGGTGGTAAAGAATACTTATGTAATTATTCTTGAGTAATTCTAACCACCTACTTTGTCTGAGATTAAGCTCTTTCTGGGTAAACACATACCGAAGACTCTTGTGATCGCTGAACACATCCACATGAACACCATTAAGATAATGGCGCCATATTTTCAAAGAAAAAACTACGGCAACCAATTCTAGATTATGGGTTGGGTAGTTCCTCATGAACTTTCAACTATTTAGAGGCATAATGTTACGATCCGAGAGCACCCCCTAGTCGTAACACGGCGTACTTGACCCCAAAGGGGTCTTATACAAGCCCTTAGCATATCATGACATAAGAACATAGGAAAAATGCAGAAAATTTAAAACTTTTCTTTATAATCGAAGTCTTTATAAAATGAGAGAAAGTCTATGACACTATGTCTCAAGCCATCTATAACATTAGAACACAAACTCTTTAATACAATCTTAGGGACACGACCCTTACATAAGAAATCTTAGGGACACGACCCTTACATAAGTCTAGAACATAAAAGATAGACATAAAGGACTTGTCGTTGTACCCTCGAATACAATGAGGACTCTCCAATCTTCTTCTTGTTGACCTCCTATGAACCTAGCCACGAGGATAACATCCAATATCTCCAAAGCCTACACTTATGGAAAATGTAGAAATATGGGTTAGAACAAAATGTACTAAGTATGGAAGCCATTCAAGAAAATCCTTAAAACATGCATAAAAAGGGACATTTAGTTTAAAGCCATGCTTCGTGCCATTTTTGAAAATCATCTTTGAAATAGTTGGGGAATATAGCTCATAAGACAAACCATGCACAATTCAACATAACATAGAGGATATCATCATAATTACAAGTATAGTCTTCAACACAACATTCATGCATATTCCAATCTTCACAAACATAATTCACATTTATAAGAACATACCAAGATCATACCATTACAATAGAACTATCACATGAGAAACCCCAAGCTAAACTTGTGCAATGCATAGATAGGATCCCATAATACTATCCACATTAAGTCTCACTTTTAGGCCACCATGATCATACATAACATAAGTTCATACAAACACATAAGCAACCCAAAGTCATACTAGTGCAATGCAAAGGCAAGATCCCACAACCCTACCAAATGCTAAGTATCACATTTAGACCACCAACAACATACATACATTACTCTTAGTTCATTTATAACCAACATAAATAAGTAAGGAGACATTTATCATCACAACTTGTAATAAGTAAAGTAAATCTTAACATTCACTTTTATCATACATACAAAATTCATAAGTCTTCATTACATAAAAGAACCTAACCACAACCTCTCTTAAAGTCCACTTATGCAATGTACGGGTGAAGTCTCATACCCCCACTCATACTAAGTAGTACTTCTTAAGAAGTCATGATTAGAGTCCATGATATTATTATAGCTCGTATTCGTATCATTTAGGGATAATAACATTAACCGACATAGACCATGTGAGCTACATGGAATCCGGTGTTCTACTCCCACACCGAAAAGAGAGTGTCCTACTTGCCAATGTAGAACATACATAATAGATTCTATGTGGATCCACTAGCTAAGACCTACGGAGGCACGTAGTTAAGGGATATGAGGATTGTAACTAGAAACACGGACTTGCTAAACGTAGAAGGTTTCCATCCCATGAGACAACACACATTGGGAAGCCAGACTTGCTAAACATAAAAGCCTCCCATCTCACTTTCATATCGCTTGGTGCTAAGCATAATTCCCTTTAAGAGTTACATTCAATTTTTTACTTAAGTTCAGGGTTATAAGAGAATGCACTAGGCACTGAAACCAACATTCATCATAATAGCTCAAAGATTCATTAAGTGAGAATATCCTTTCACTTTAGAACCATCAATAAGTGAGTAAACCTTTCACATTATCATTCATAGTGTTTTCATGAGAATTAGCCTTTCATTCAACACAACAAGTTAATTATAAGCATACTTGCACACTTCGTACATAATCAAGTGCATATGGTATAGGGAAGAAGAATCTTGCATCATTACCACAATATACCCAATAACTAACACCTCCACCTTTCAAGTGGATCAACATGATCATGTACATTGCATGCATAATAGTATGTAAAGGTGCATATGAGAACTAACCTTTCAATCAACACCATAGATACATTATCATCATAGAAACTTCCTTCTCAAGTGTTCATAAGCATGTGCATCATACCACAGTCACACATAATACTCATATATTGCATTTAAGAATCACATTAAATCAACATATCTAACATTCAACATACATAACATAGATACAACCATGACTCAAGTAATACATTAATTTCATGAATAAACTCATTTACTCATGTTAGAGGTCATGTAGGTGAAGTCTTTACACAATTGTGCCATATACAACCTCAACCTACATAATAGCTTCCTTCTTGAAGCCTAAATATCCTTGACCTATTCATATTAGCTTTTATAATTTAAGCCTTAGGAATCATCTTCATATTATGAGCATTACCCTCAAGAAATACCTGAAATTGTAATCATATATACCTAACTCTTAGGGAAAACTTAACTACATACTTCATTCTTACTCAATTATAGACATATAGCATCAAGTAGACTAGGTCACAATACTACTTCAACCATGATCCATCATATAAGACCTAATCAAGTTAGTTCATGTCTACAAGATTCATTCACAAGCAATTCAAGTCTAAGTGATCTAATCAAAGGCAATTCACTAAGAAGTTCATCAATCCTAGAGGTTCACATCTAACCCCCAACTTGCCTCTTTCATGACATAACCCTAGAATCTTAGGTTAATCAAGAATATAGGTATATTCATACTTAGATCAAGTAATTACATCATAATGAACTCACATTCAATAAATTGAATCAACTTCTAACAACATTCATTGTATAGGGAAAATCCATAGTTAGGTTTGGGGAAAACTCATGGATTCTTTGGATTTCAAGTTAGAATCATATAAAATCAGTAGGATAACCAATAACAACCACAATTCAATATAGAAACAATCACTTGTTAAGCATTCATCATCAATCAAGTCATACCCTAGTTCATAATTTGGGAAGAAGGGGAAATCATGTGTCCAGGAGTGATTTTCATCAAAAACCATTAAAACTACAATAATCCAACCATAAATCATCTTAAACAATCATAATAAACCATAATTAGACAATTGATTTCGTTTTGGAAGAAGTCCCATGACTAGATTTGAAAACACTAGATTTGGGGAATTCGAAAATATAGTTGAAGGGGCTTCTTGGTGATAACTATCCAAGAATGAAAAGCATCCATACCTTAGACTTAGAATCCCCTCAAATTCGTATGAAAAATCTCCTATCTTGAAGCCCTGGTTGATCTCCTTCCTTGGTCTTCAATGGAGGTCCTAGAGAGGAGGTTTTTGGAGGGAAGGGAAGTTGGGATTTGATTTGGGGTCTTTAGATGAATGGGTTAATGACTTAGTTTTAGGGGTCTATTAACTATTTATAGGTGATTATTTAACTACTAAACCGACCCCCTTAGTCCTTAATTAAATAACCAACTTAACCCCAAACACCTAACTTAAAACTAAAATGACAATAACCTGGCAGCACCTACGGATCCCCATCCATGGACCGTGGATGGGTCTAAGGACCGTGGTTTGGTCTCGTGGTTTGGTACTGGGGATGTATTTTCAGGCCTGCTGCAGGCGTTGACCTACGCCCATAACCTACAGGGTGTAAGTTGGTCTAAGGGGCGTAGATAGGGGTCGTAGATCAAGCTGTTTTGACAGCTTTTTGGGCAGTGTTGGGGTCCTCCTCAAGGACCCCTTGGGTGGTCCTTGGGGAGTCGTACTTGGACGTTTAACCCCTAAACATGTCATTCCAAGTACGAGAGTCATTTATCTTGATTTTAACCCTCATACAACACTCCAAAAACTCCACTACAAGACACTACAACACATTAGTTCAACTTACTAGTTTCCGGGAGTTATAGTCGTGTCTAAATGTTTAGCCCCTAAATTCCTCAACCTTCACTCGGGAAGACATTTGACAATATTTAATAAAGTTACCAACTTCAAACTCACATGTGAGGCTGTAGTTTCACCTACTAGATTCCATCAATCATTAGCTAGGCCTTACTAGTTTTTACGGGGTGTTACATTATCCCCCACTTGGGAACATTCATCCTCGAATGACACTTTAAATATTTCATGGAATTACAGACTCAAGACTAGCAGCCCATCATTCATGCAACATCATAACAATGCACAAAACTAGGAGGAAACATCAACTCTATCTCAAACATACTCAATGCAATACAAAGAAGTAGGAACTACATCTACAAACTCATTATGCATCATAACATCAATATTTCTCATTTCATTGGAGGATTTACCTTCTCCAACTCAAATCATGATCATCATAACATCATTAAGCACATTATGCAATTTAATCTCAAAAGTATTTCATTCAAGGAGAAATTTCTGAACTCCAAACTAAAACATGATCATATATTCTTCTCATGAAGCACAATAGGCACCTCTTTCCCAAAGCACTACTACATGAGGAAGACAATTCACATAAACTCATTTCCTTTCAAAACACAAGTTTTCATGAACATACATTATATAAGGAAGTCAAGGCATACACATAAGCACATAGCACAATGTTAGCTAGGCACACCATCTCCTCCTTGGGAGTGAGTCTTCACAAACACTTCCAAACATCATTAATCACCTAGTAATAGGAAGAATTACCTTTATCAACTATAAGCAAGCTCAATACAACATTATGGAGCCAAAGTGCAATTTCATCAAAAACACAACAAAGCATGTTCATCACATCATCTCATGAAGTCAAATATGCAATCACCATACTAAGATGCACAACAACATGAGAAACGTGTAAATCATGAAAAATCTATTTTATACTAAGTAAGAAACTTTCAAAAACATGCTTAATAGAAGGAGGTCATGGAAATTTCTAAAACACTCATGACTGCTAAACGCAAAACAAGCCCAAAAAGGAATTCTTGGTCTCAAGCTAGAATAGGATTAGAAGAATATATGAGGATATCAGGACTCTCAATTAATGTTGCTACTCAAGCACATGATCTCCCCCTCCCCCCTTGGGAGTAAGTCCCCTTTTTATAAAAACCTCATATACTACTACTTTCAACAAGCTCAAGCATTACCAAGGCTCATTAAAACCTTACCGTGCTCTAAAACTAATAGAGGTCTAATAACCATGCATCCAAACCCTACCAAGGTTAACAAGAGTAACTCTAAAGGACAAGGGAATCTTAGGACACACATAACATCTAAGACTCCTAAATCATAAAATGAGTCAAGGAGGACTTATCATCTTGAGCTAGGGGAGGAATAAAAGGGAACATAAAGATATTGGGACATCTCATTAGCGCTTGGCCTCCCAACTAAGCACCTTCAACTACAACCCTTACTAAAATACCACTGCTCAACATTCTCATGGAAGCACTTTCTTACTCTTCTATTTCTTAACTTGCCGGCCTAAGATCCCAAATGAACTTAGAGGGGTTCTTATTTAAGCAATTTTGCTCACAAGCAACCTTACCAACACCACTCAAGGTCTCATATGCGTACCAAACCGGGACTAAACTCCTCAAACTCACTACACGTCTTAAAGTGAGATTATCAAGCAATCCTAATTCATAAACATCAAGGATACTCAATGACCTTACCATCTAAACACATTATCCCCCACTTGGGGTAAGCCTATACAAACTCTTTACAACATCACTTCCTTCAATTATAATGTCGGAGAAAGTCATAACTAAACCTTCACACAAGATGATTCTAAACTATGGAACATTCCACTTCTATCCTTTTTTAAAGGAGTGTACTCACTCAATCATCTCTAGGCACTACTTAAGCACCACTATTCCACCAATCTATCAATCATACCATAAAAACTCATAATGGCTAAGTTGGATTCTACCGACAACTAAACCTATCCTCACAATCACCTTGCTAGGTAGGCACACTATCTCCCCCTTAAGTGTAAGCCTACACAAATTCTTCTAAATATTTTTCATAACATAAAGGGCAACTATGAAACATCACTCATACTAAAGGCAACATCACAAACCATTACCTCAAATCTCTCAAGTCACATAGCCACAATTGGCATCACAACCAACCTTTCTCCCTCACTCTTGTAGCACAAACCCTCCTAATAGTCACATCCTAAAGACCATCGGACGGGGGATAAGAGATAGAGCTTATAGATATATGGCATGACTTGTAGAATGAAGAAGTGAAGTTTCTTTACGTCCTATAGCCTCTCGCTCATAGATGTGTCACGACTCACATCGATGAACAAGACTCTACTAGACATGGTTTGATACATCCTAAGACCATTCCAAAACCTTATGCTCTGATACCAAGTTTGTCATGACCCGAGGGCACCCCCTAGTCATAACACGGTGTACTTGACCCCGAAGGGGTCTTATACATGCCTTCAGCATATCATGACATAAGAACATAGGAAAAATGCGGATAATTTAAAACTTTTCTTTACAATCGAAGTCTTTATAAAACTAGAGAAAGTCTATGACACTATGTCTCAAACCATCTATAACATTAGAACAAACTCTTTAATACAATCTTAGGGACACGACCCTTACATAAGTCTAGAACATAAAAGATAGACATAAAGGACATGCCGTTGTGCCCTCAAATACAATGAGTACTCGCTAATCTTCTTCTTCTTGACCTCCTATGAACCTAGCCACGAGGATAGCATCCAATATCTCCAAAGCCTACACTTATAGAAAATGTAGAAATATGGGTTAGCACAAAATGTACTAAGTATGGAAGCCATGCAAGAAAATCCTTAAAACATGCATAAAAAAGGACATTTAGTTTAAAGCCATGCTTCGTGCCATTTTTTAACATCATCTTTGAAATAGTTGGAGAATATAGCTCATAAGACAAACCATGCACAATTCAACATAACATAGAGGATATCATCATAATTACAAGTATAGTCTTCAACACAACATTCATGCATATTCCAATCTTCACAAACATAATTCACATTTATAAGAACATACCAAGATCATACCATTACAATAGAACTATCACATGAGAAACCCCAAGCTAAACTTGTGCAATGCATAGATAGGATCCCATAATCCTATCCACACTAAATCTCACTTTTAGGCCACCATGATCATGCATAACATAAGTTCATACAAACACATAAGCAACCCAAAGTCATACTAGTGCAATGCAAAGGTAACATCTCACAACCCTACCAAATGCTAAGTATCACATTTAGACCATCAACAACATACATACATTACTTTTAGTTCATTCATATCCAACATACATAAGTAATGAGACATTCATCATCATAACTTGTAATAAGTAAATTCAACCTTAACATTCATTCATGTCATACATACATAATTCATAAGTCTTCATTACATAAAAGAACCTAACCACGGCCTCTCTTAAAGTCTACTTGTGCAATGTACAGGTGAAGTCCCATACCCCCACTCATACTAAGTAGTACCTCTTAAGATGTCATGATTAGAGTCCATGATCTTATTATAGCTCGTATTCATATCATTTTGGGATAATAGCATTAATCAACATAGACCACGTGAGCTACATGGAATCCGGTGTGCTACTCCAACACCAAAAAGAAAGTGTCCTACACATACTTAATAGATTCTATGTGGATCCACTAGCAAAGACCTGCAGGCGCACATAGTTATGGGATATGAGGATTGCTACTAGAAACCCGGAATTCTTAAACGTAAAAGGTTTCCATCCCATGAGACAACATACATTGGAAAGCCGGATATGCTAAACGTAAAAGCCTCCCATCTCACTTTCATATCTGCTTGGTGCTAAGCATAAATTCTTTTAAGAGTTACATTAAGTCTTTTACTTAAGTTCAAGTTTATAAGAGAATGCACTAGGCACTCAAACCAACATTCATCATAATAGCTCAAAGATTCATTAAGTGAGAATATCCTTTCACTTTAGAACCATCAATAAGTAAGTAAACCTTTCAAATTATCATTCATAGTGTTTTCATGAGAATTAGCCTTTCATTCAACACAACAAGTTAATTATAAGCATACTTGCACACTTCATACATAATCAAGTGCATATGGTATAGGGAAGAATAATCTTGCATCAATACCACAATATACATAATAACTAACACCTCCACCTTTCAAGTGGATCAACATGATCATGTACATTCCATGCATAATAGTATGTAAAGGTGCATATGAGAACTAACCTTTCAATCAACACCATAGATACATTATCATCATAGAAACTTCCTTCTCAAGTGTTCATAAGCATGTGCATCATACCACAGTCACACATAATACTCATATATTGCATTTAAGAATCACATTAAATCAACACATCTAACATTCAACATACATAACATAGATACAACCATGACTCAAGTAATACATTAATTTCATGAATAAACTCATTTACTCATGTTAGAGGTCATGTAGGTGAAGTCTTTACACAATTGTTCCATATACAACCTCAACCTTCATAATAGCTTCCTTCTTTAAGCCTAAACATCCTTGACTTATTCATATTAGCTTTTACCATTTAAGCCTTAGGAATCATCTTCATATTATGAGCATTACCCTCAAGCAACACCTCACATTGTAATCATGTATACCTAACCTTTAGGGAAAACTTACCGACATACTTAATTCTTACTCAATTATAGACATATATCATCAAGTATACTAGGTCACAATACTACTTCAACCATGATCCATCATATAAGACCTAATCAAGTTAGTTCATGTCTACAAGATTCATTCACAAGCAATTCAAGTCTAAGTGATCTAATCCAAGGTAATTCACTATGAAGTTCATCAATCCTAGAGGTTCACATCTAACCCCCAACTTGCCTCTTTCATGACATAACCCTAGAATCTTAGGTTAATCAAGAATATAGGTAGATTCATACTTAGATAATGTAATTACATCATTATCAACTCACATTCAATCAATTGAATCAAGAAAGGTTGCAATACAATATATATGCAGGAGTATGTGAAAAGTCTTTGTTAGCTCAAAGAAAGACAATATTTAAATTACAATTAGAAATACAGAAAATAGAGTATAAATTAAAACACAATTTAAAATGAATAAAGAAGAATTTGCTATAGAAGAAAAAACCTACGAAAATCCAGAAGGATTAAAAATAAAAATAATATTTTCAAATTTAGGAAGAAGGTATAAAAAAATAGGTGAAAGTCTATATCTAATGATAGAAAAAGAAACTGTAAAATTAGAAGATACTCAATACTATGACATTGCTTGGAACAAATATGACATTACTTTGTACAAAAGTAGATAGCTTGGATAAAGAACTACAAAAAATGAAAAGTCAGCAGCATGACAGTAAATATGCGGAGCTAAGTCGATCGGAAGACTTGAAAATTCCAGAACTAGAAGATGACGATGGGAAACACCGAAAAACCCAAACTAACAGTTTGTTACATGCAGCTACAGGTAGCACATCATCTACAAAGGAAGAAAAAAGATATGTTAATACAAATATGAACAAGATATTTGAGAAACCATATATAACCAGAAATCAAAACCCCTTATTTGTACCACCACAAATAAATACCTACAAAGACAGCTTAGGACAGGACAAAAAAGTCTATAATCACATAACCAGAGCCTATATAGAAAACATTCACAAAATACAAACTTTTTTAAACAAAAACCCCAGATCTAAAATTACCCAAAATCCACACGAAGATTATATTACCCAAACACTACAAGGATATAATAAACTAATTGCCTTACCAAAGACAAATGCAAATCTAGTAGCAACTTGTTACAACTATGGATTACTAAACACAGTATACACCCAAACAGGAGATGAAATAGCTACAATACCGGAACTACACAAGGCGTTCATGAACTACAAAAGAATAACTAAAGGAACCCTTTTTTATATAAAGTTCTATTCAGCACCAGCCGAGATACTTTATGATGAAATTAAACCAATTATACAAGTTACAAAAATTGGATTAACTAGAGAAATGATCATACCGGAAAAAATAGAGGAACAAGACGAAATACAAAAAGTGGAGATACCAGCATTCTATGCAGGAAAACGAGTTATTGGAATAGCTACTATCTTAAATGAGTTGACATCTAATTATTTGAACAAAAATTCAATATGGAGTTATTATTCAAGAGAGCAAACAATGATATATTCAAATTGTCGAGAAATTAGAGCAACAGATATGGAAGAACTCAGGCAATGGGCACTAAGTCTGCTAAAACCTGAGCAACAACCAACTACAAGAGCTATAAGGAAGAACTTTATCTCAACAGAAATAATGACAAGATATTGCAAAACTATTGGACACAAATATCCGGATCATCAATGTTCTAAATGCCAAGGAGAAGATAACGTAATCCCAGACGTACAGCTGGAGTAAAGACAAGAAGCAACAAGAGGCCGACAAGATAAAAAGAGAAAGTTATCAGACAATTTAGTGGTAAGAGACAAAATAGTCAAAATAGTGGAAGATAGTGGAAGATAGTGGAAAGACTTTAATGTAAAATAAAGAGTTAGTGGAGAACTTTATGTAAAGTAGTAGTAGCAACGTGTTAGATTAGTAGTAATAGGTACAAAAGTGTGAATAGTATTAAAGATGTAAAGTAAAGTAGTAGATAGTGGAATGTAAAGTTAGTGGACAGCTATAGTATATTAGTGGATAGCTGTAGTTTAGGAATAGTATTTTGTCTTGTATAAATAGATAGCCATTACGGCATAGATAGGCAAGACTTTCTACACGGAAAGCAAGGCTCTCTTTGTAATCAAGATACTCTCAAAACAAAATATATCAGTTTCAAAGTCAAGCTATGGATCAAAATATTCCAGATATCACACAGGTACATATATTTATGATTATGTGTAACTAATATCTATTAATTCCTGAATATCATAAGCATGATTAAATAAATTTATATTAGTTATTATATACTAGAATTATTTAAGCATGTTTTTTAGTTTGTTAACATGAGGAAAAAAGGAAAAACTTCCAGACTATGCCATCCTAAAGTTGAAACCATAGGCAAGAGAAGCCGTGAGGGGAGTAAACGCTGTTGAGGCGCTGTTAGGAAGTAAGTACCTTTGAAAGTACGGTGTTAACAATGACCGGAAAACATGTTAAAATAATCTAGTTTATAGTAATCTAATATAGATCATTTGTTATGCATATGGTATAAGGGAATTATGATTTAAAAATCATGAATATGTTCGTACATGATGAAATGATACTAGCATATAAGACACTTATTTTATATATTTTAAAGAATGTAGACATTATAGAATTAAAACGAATAATATGGGAAAAGATATTTGA
>JAJOOI010010297.1:0-32764 GCA_029582585.1 Solanum bukasovii | reverse complement strand
GACTTATCATTATACACTCTGTAAGCCAAAGTAGTTTTTCCAATCCCTGGCATGCCGACTATGGAAATGACATCTATCTCAGCTGGTCCGCTGGTGAGCTTCCTAACTATCCACTCTGTCTCCTCCTCAAAACCTACGATTATTTTACCAACTGTAATTGATGAGTTTCTTTCAACCGGCTTGTTGGGAGCATTTGCACCTCTTTTGGGGATTTTCTCTTGCACCTCTTTTTTGACAAGCTTGATCTTTTCTACGGTATCAGGAAGTATGAAGATAAGGTGCAATAGACCATGATCTCGGGCAAGAATTGAGTTAATGGCATGTTGCGCCTCATATGCCACATCTAGAACACGAGTCCAAAGATCTCTATGCAACTCTTGCTCAGCATACCCGAACAACGATCTTATGATTTCCAGGTCTTCTTTCACCTGCTTAATTTCTTCTTTTATCAAAGCAACTGAACAAGCATTGGAATTGGCCAAGTCATTCAAGTTTGTGAGTAGAAGAGTCATGAAGAGCGGTCCATCACTCATGGGGAAGCAGAGCTGAGACAAATCTGCACAGGCTTTTAAGAAATCATTCTTGAGATCTTCCTTAAGGAGTTCAATATTTTCCAGCAAGTTTAGATTTGCATCACTTTCTTCATTCATATTCTCTTCTAAGTTGCGAACAAGTACGAATACCTCCTTGGTAAGTTCTATAACACATGCCAAAAGAACAAACAATTTGTCATGACGAATAATGTCCTTGAGCACATCAGTAAGAATAATCAATAGGAACTCTATCATGACATGAATGTTACACGTAGAAGTGCTAGGAGTAAGAGCATTAACCATGTGCTCTTGTAGATGAATCAGAGATACTCTAAGAATGTCTGGAGAGGCTTCTAGGAGCTGCTTGATGAAACGTCCAACTTCTTCCGACTTTGAACCTTTCAAATTTGTACAACATATGTGCATAACCTCCAATTCAACAGGAATAACATCCACAAGTAGATTAGCTAGCTTGGAGTGAACTAGAGAGACAGCTGATTCATCCACAAGAGTAAAACAACAGAAGTTTACTACTCTCAGAGCCATAAGTTGAAGATGAGGTAAGACATATTCGATTATTTCATACTCAACGCAACCATTTACTTTCAACCTATGGAAATCTCTTAAATTGCCAAATACATTCTGAAGAAGCTCATATTGATCATAAATAGATTCAGAACAACGCTTGAGTAGACTTTGGAGATACATGTGGATGGCATCTAAAAGTTCAACGAAACGATCCTCGGTCATGGTTGTTACACGAGTACTTGGTTCAGCATATCTATGTGAGCAAATATATCTTTTGATATCCTCCAAGAGGTCAAAAAACTTTTCACTAACCAGCATGTCTACTCCACTTGGATGAAACAGTGACTGAACCAAATCATGAATCTCATTTGATATGCGGGACATTTCGTCATTACAGCTTTCCAAAAAGAAAGAGTAATAAAGATGACAAAATGCGGACACACACGTCAGCTCCAATATCAACTCTTTAAGAGAAGTTCGAACACGCCCACTATTTAACCTCTTTATGAAATCTAGAAGATTGTCAATGTCCTCGCGAAGTACAACGTGGGATGACACCTTCCAAAAGACCAAATGTTGTTTCAAATTATGTTAATACATAGATGGTGATAGTTTAGTTAAAATACATATATTTTAAATGTACATTTCTTTTGTTACTTATAATTATATATTTTTATTTGTTTAATTTTATATTGGATAATAAATACATAGTGTAAAATAAGCAAATCATGTATTAGTATTGACATAAAGTGCATTAAGCATGTTTTAGTCCTAAAATGCAAATATTCATTTACTTTGAAATTAAAAATGTTTTCTCCTTGTTATTACATAATTTTATTTTATATTGAAAAATTATAGGATTTTTTTTTACTTTTATGATACAATAAAACTAAATGAAGCATTTTCAACATTTTTCATCTAAAAAAAGACTCAAATATTTTTTCCATGTTGAATTCTTAAGTAGAGTACTATTTACTCATGAAAATATGGGTAAACTAGTATTTTACCCAATCCAGTTTTACCCATATCAAATATGGACGGGTTGAATTATTACCCATTTTATGTTGACCCATTTTCAACCCGCCCATTTGTCACCCCTATTCTTAAGCCATTCCGAACATGTTGTACTTAGGCCACCAAGGCCCGATTCTCATGATCTAGTACAAGGTTTGATTATATTCTTGCCCTTACATTTATCAACTATAGCAGATGATTTAGTACATAGAGTTTAACTTATATCAGGAAGATTAAATCATCGATTCGTATAAGTTATAAAGATTATATTCACCATCTTAGTTACATAAAACAACAAACATACTTACAAGAAACATTAATTATGTGAATGAAAAAAATAATTAAATTTTGTATGACATACCAATGATTTGTTATCTTCCCCTTTTGTTTGCCCTTCATTTTCTTTTCCTCTTTCCATTCTCTCTAATCAAGCCAAAGTAGTTTTTTAAAAAAATTCCTTCCTTTCAACTTCTCAGGAGAAACAATTTACATCAAACTAAGAATGAAGGAAAATCCAAGGTGTAATTAGAATCTTTTCTTTTCCAGTTGAGAGTTGTAAATGTGTTAAAGATAAGCCCACTAATTAATAATGTCTCACTAGGTGGGGTTCTATTTGGTCCTTTGCCTTTTAAGAACATATTTTTCGGAAAAGGGTAAAAAATGTTCTTAAACTATGTGAAATGAACAAAAATATCCTTCATTTATAGTTTGGCTCAAAAATGTCCTTGCCATCAATTTTCGTCACATATATAACATCATAGTATATTCATCTTTAATTTTCATTTATATAACGATAAAAAATAATTATAATAAAATAAGAATGTAGGATAAACATTCACTAATTTTAAAAAATATTATTAGAAAAAATATGTGTTAAGAAGAAAATAAATAATATATTTAGTTGGAAGGGCATTTTTGACCCACTAAATAACAATAAGGGCGTTTATGGACAAAAGTAATGAGGCAAGGATATTTTTGGACCAAATTATAAACGGATGACATTTTTGTTCATTTCACATAGTTTAAGGGTGTTTCACTTATGGAACTTGTTTCTCCTGCTTTCATTTGAAAAGTCATTTCCTTATTTTTATAAATTAATTAAAAACTCATTTTTCTAAAGAAAAAAATTGACCAATCAATTTTTTTTTAAAAAAAATATATATTTCAAAAAATTGTGTATGAGAAGTGCTTGGAGGAATTGAGAACTGGAGTATTATTGGTACTAGAAAGAAGAAATAATTAGACATTGAGAATTGGACAATATAAAAAAACAATTCACAAGACTACTTTATACTAAAGTCATCTTTTTATATTTTCTTTTTAGTCTCATGGTCAAAAAGTTACACATGCATTATCATCTTATATCGTTCAATCAACAGAAAAAGATATAAAATACACCTATAATTGCATAAAAAGTCATTTACACACCAATAATTATAAACATATTTTACTTGATCAGTGCATGTGTATAACTTAAATCTTTTTTTCCCCTTCTTGTCATACTATTTGTGTGCTTTATATTAAGCACCATAACCTATGGATCAATGGCAACAATGGGGTACTTAATGTATGGACAAAATTTAATGTCACAAATAACATTAAATCTCCCTACCGGGAAAATTAGTTTGAAAATCGCGATATATACAACACTCTTTAATCTAATAACAAAGTATGTGTCACGACCTGAGCCTACACCCTGGACGTGATCGGCACTCGAAAACCATTGCTGGTCCCCAAGCGAACCCTCATCCTGGCTGATTACAAGCGAAAAACTAACTCAAGCATGCAAAAGCTTAAAAATTGAATAAAAATCATGAAACTGACATACAAAACTTTAACAAATGAAAAACTCTGAATATAAAAATAATATTCAACTCGCCATAAAATAGGCAATTTAAGTCTTTAAAACATTTAATAAAATGAATAATACAGACTTCTCAACTATATTGACTATCTATGAAGCCTCTAACTGATAAAGATGGAAGTCGGGACAAGACCCATGTCATGCTGACTAAACTGAAAAGTAAATGAAATCCTCCGAAAACAAAGAGGCTCACCATAGCTAACTCGAACTCCCGGATGTATCAACGAATCTCCTGTTGATGATCCTGAATACTTGTGTTTGCATCATGAGAAGATGCATGCCAAATGGCTCAGTACATGGAATGTACGAGCATGTAAGGGCAATTCTAAAGCATAAACATAAGCTTGAACTTTGATAAAAAGGAAACATAGGCTTGACAGAATCTGAAAGAAGCTGAAGAACTTACTTGGCTCAACTCAACTCAATATAGCTGAACTCATTTCAATATAAAGCAATTTAAAACAAATGCAATATAAAGAAAAGGAAAACTTTTTAAAACATGATGTTAACTCATAATCATAAAATCATAAAAGACATACCATGCTCGCTCTCAAAGTCTACTTGTGCAATGCATGAATGAAGTCCCATACCCCCATTCATACTAAGCAGAGCCAGCCCCTTGAGGAACCATGCAAATACTCCTGTGGGAGTTTCTCTAACCGACAACTACCACTATGAGCCTAAGTGGTGATACAACGTTTTTACCATCACGTTGCCAGACTGTCCTATACTTTGCCGTCATATAGAACTACTTAACTTAGTGGACCCACTAGCTTAACTTATGTGATCATCTAAAAAGTATGACCTACTAATACCCATGATGGCTACATGGTTTATGGAGACTTGAGTCAATATGAACTCGCATCCCCATATCGGTGCTCAATACTACTCCCAAAAATATACTTAGCTCACATATTTTAAAAACAAACTTCTTTCTTTTTGTTTGAGATAATTACTCAAAACTTAGCTTAAAAGCTCTCTTGGAATCGATGTTCCCTTTTCTTGCTCAAATGTGAAAACATTTATAAACTCTTTGGGAATACTTAGTTCTCTTATAGCTTTACTCTTTGCTCAACTTCAAAGCTTAAGTCTTAAAACAAAGTTTAAATATTTGTAAAAGACTTCTTGAAAATATGGTTTACGCCGAATTATGGACTTGAACGACTCCATACAAGGTTTTCAATAACCATAGATAGAACTCAGGAACTTCAATGACACTACTAATTTCAAGAATGCTTAACTCAAAGGGTTCATGCGGAATTATGAGCATGAACTACTCAACTCAAGGACTCAAAGATACTTCTCATCTCAAGATTTGTTCAACTTATAATGTTCATGCATAATTATAGGCATGAACAACTCAATTCATGGACTTCATGGGTAATAGGTAACAGTCCCATGATTAGGAATATAATTCCAAATGGGTTAGAAACTCAATACTTAAGAGTTAGGACATGAAGATATTACTCCTCTTATAGATACTCAACTTCTGGAATTTATGCATAATTATGGTCATGAACGACTTGACTCGTAGGTCTACATAACTACATGGAACTCATGTATACAACTCTTCTCATTCTCTTACTTACTTCCTCAAAATTTAGTTCAAATAAATGATGGATCTCAAAGAATTCACAATTGAACTCAAAGGCTTTCTTCAACTCTATTTTTAACTCTCTCTTGAGTGTGAATTATGAATTCAAGAGTTTTGGTTCATGATATGAAGGATATAGATGATAGTGTAGACTCATGAATATATTCTCCTCACTCTCATGCTCACTTACTCGAGTCTTGAAACAAGTTACTAGAAGTTGTAGAAGACTCCACAAAATGACTCAAAGGGACTTTCTTAGAATGTTCGAAAGAATTCTCAAAACTTAACTCTTAACTCAACCTTGAATTTGAATTATGAATTCAAGGTTATGATCATGTTAGGAATGATTTTAGGTGTTTATAAGTAGCTTAGAGTATTTAGAATCGAAAGGGAGTGAATGTGCACTTTAAACGAACTCAAACGGAGCAACCGAAGACAAACTGGATGGGGCAGGAGACCCTGGCGCTTTGAGTGGCGCAGGGCGCCAGCCCCTAAACTTCAGAGGAGGGTTTGGGCGCTCTGAGTGGCGCATGCGCCATCCCCCAACCCAGAAAACTCGACGAAATTCTTTAGTCATTTTCCCACCCTAATTTGCCTAGAATCGAATGGTTTCTTCCCTAATCACTTAGAATCAATTACTTAACATAAGTACACTCTAATCTACTCAATACATCCCTTAAAGCACTCATTTTGATCTCAAGAAATCATCCAAAACCCAACACCACAAGATTTAGAATGAACTTCAAGAGCACTTATCAAGAACTCATCAAAAACTCAAATCTTTCAACTTCAAGAATGAAATTTCGCTGAAAATAACATGATTGGCGTGTGGGTGAACTAACCCAACACTATGGAAGCTTACATACCTCTTAGGGATTAAACCCATGGCGAAAATCTGCAACAGGATACAAGAATCTTGATGAACGTTTGATCCTCTCCTTTTTTCTCCTCTTTTCTCTTCTTGAACTCTCAACTAAAACCCTAGGCGTATTTTAGGAAAACTGAATCTAATAAGATTAGACCCTTAAAACCTTACTAAAAATGAATTAAATCTGATTTGGTAAGGAAAATACCAAAATACCCCTTACTATTTTCGAGTAACTTTCCTTAACTGGACAACCTAACTTCCAAAGGGAATAACTAACTCATACAAACTTAGAATTATGCAAACTCGGTGGCGTTGGAAAGAGCATTCCAACCATATTTGGAAGTACACCTAACTCATCGTGAGCTAAAAGTTATGGCCGTTTGAAGTCAACCTAAAACTCATACTTAGCTTAACTTGCAAAATTTCAGATTTTGCTATTTCCAATTTAATTCTTTTTGGAACTCAAGGTGCTACATCTAGTGACCTTAAAACTTAAATTTTTTTAAATTCCTTGGTAAAATCTCACTCACTACGAAGAACGGTTCGAGTCTTAGTTCGATTTTTTTTCTAGGGTGTTATAGTATGCTCTTGTCGTCTCTCCAATTGCAATGGCTATTGAAGATAAATTAACTTTACGAAAGAGTAAATTTGTCGTGAGCTACTTCATCAGAACATTTTTGGTCATCAGCACGGTCATTGTGGCATTAACCGTTCCATTCTTTGGATATGTCATGACATGTACAGGCGCGCTTTTGGGCGTTACGGTGTCGATATTTTTACCCTGCCTATGCTACCTCAAGATCAAGAAACCTTCATATTTGGAAGTTATGTTTATTGGGATGATTTTGGTTTCTGGTTCTTCAATTGCCATATCTGGAACTTACACTTCTTTGAAAAACATTATTAGTCATGTGTAGAGGTGACAAATGAACGGTTTGGACATAATTTGGATGGGTCAGAATGGACTGAATCAATGGTTGTTGCTCAATCCTGCCCTAAGTTTAGTTGGACTATAATAATGAGCTGAGTCAAGATGGGCTAAATAATTATTTATAGCCCAAACCACTCAACTTGACCCACTTATTTTTGTTTTTTTGGAAATATCAATAAATATTATAAACCAAATATTCCCAAACCAATTGAACATTGTGTGCAAAAATTCAATTAGGGAATCAATTTGCATAACTTATATTTTATGCTAAGCAAGTTAAATTCAAAGCCTAGTGACTTCATTGTTATATTGGGTAAAGTTCAGTTACTTTAATGTGACAATCAACAGTTTTGTAACTTTACTATCAATAAACATGCAAAAGAAACGGAGGCAAAACAAATACTATAGGAAGCATTACAAAACATTAAAAAAATAAATCGTAATAACAACAAAATAACGTTATAAACCTATATCATCATCATATCATATTATACTAAAAGTGGGAAGCCACAAAAGTAAAAGTTGAAATACTATTTTACCCCTATCTTAATTCAAAATGTTATAAAAATATCTAAGCAATTAAATATTGGAGTAATAATTATATCATATTATATTAAATACTAAAAATAAAAAGGTGTTTAAAACGCATTTTAAGAATATCTCTCCATTCTCCTACATAACTTTTAAGCTTTCTACAAAATTCTAGGCAAACTTTTGGCTTATAATTATCATGTGCATAGGTAAAATTATTATTGGCAAATACATAAGCTAATTCGCCTTTCATAACTCAGAAGAAAGAAAATGATTTCATCAATTACATAAAATGTTTAAACATGGAGATCGCAAATTAAGGTAGAAGGTTGTAGTGGACTCTTGCTTTCCGAAGGGTTTAGGCTTAGTGGTGTCTGTCATAGTAGTACTTTTATTCTTGTACTATCTTTCCTATGCTTTCTACCGCCAATTCTTTTTATCGTGTTTCTGTTATTGCACTTTTTTGTTGTTGTTGTTTTTGTATTGCGAATAAGATATATTTTGTCTCTAGTACTTTTGTCATAAATAAGTATTATCTTATTTCGGAGAAAAATATGATGCATACTTCGTTATACATAATTTGCAAATTATAGGATTTGTCAATGCAAGTACTTCCCTCTCATGGTATGTGTCTTTTGTTTTTCCTCTTTAAACTTGTAGCTTCCGAATTCCGAATATGGATAACTTATTGATTCTATATTTATTTTTTATCTATAATCTATATGAATAAAGTCTTGCGAATGATGTGTATGTTTATTTTTCTTCTAGTTTTTGTGTATTTTTTCTCTATTAGACTTCACCAATCTAATTTTTATGAGTTTTTTAGGGATAAGGGTATGAAAAATACCCCAACTTTGGTCGGATTTGTTGTTGCGATACTAAACTTTCATGAGGACCTATTACCTCCCTAGACTATTTAATACCGTATTTTTTACTCCCTGAACTATTTAATAGTGTATTTTAAAGGTATATATGTGCCCACGTGGACACATTACTATTTATAGTTTTGCATTATTTTTTATGTCCACGTGGGCAAATATATATGTTTAAAATATGGTATTAAATAGTCTAGATAGGTAATAGCTCCTCATGAAAGTTTAGTATCGCAACAATAAATTCGACTAAATTAGTCACATGACTTTATTGGAAGTGTGTTAACTACTAAACAAAGTTCAAAAATTACCGATAATAGCTTCAACGGTATCGATTTACCGATGGTAGCTTCAAAGGAATTGATTTTAAACATTACAATGTGCCCCTCATTTGGTGTTTCTTGACGCATATTAAAAAATATTACTCACTTCACACGATTTGCATAAAATTTTAATTGTTCTAACGAATCTATAAAAATTCACATGGAACAGAGTTGCACGTGTCCAAAGACTAGTATGTAACATAAAAACTACAATACATACTAGTCCTCAAAGAAGTTAATGAATTCCTTAGACAATGTACCATCAGAGCCGACTCAACAACATTGGGGGCCCAAAGAGAAACTGAAGAGAGGGGCCCAAATATATAATTTTTTGAGAAAATTGTATATAATAGAAAACTATTAATTCAAATTAAATGCTATAACCATAGTTTGATTTAATTGTACCTCATAGCAAACTATTGTTATTTTACCTCTCTCCTGGTGAATCTCGCTCGCCACTCTCGTTCTTTCCCTCGCCTCTCTCACTTTTATACAAACGCAAATGTATAAAATGCGTTTTTGTTTGTATAAAGCGAGAGAAAATTGTATCTATCCCCTCTCCCAGATCTCGTTCACCACTCTCCCAGATCTCGCTCACTCTCATCTCTCACTTAATACAAAAACACAAATATGTAAAATGTGTTTGTATTTGTATAAAGAAAGAGAAAATTATATATATACATATATTTTCGTTCCCCTCTCTCCCCTGCTCCCAGATCTCGCTCGCCACTCTCCCAGTGTAACATCCGGAAATTTGAAAATAACTATGAAGAAGTTTGAAATTGGAAATAGTCATTTTTGGAAGAATTCAAAAATCTGGAAAATTTGGTTAAGTATGGAAAAAAGTGAGTTTTTGGTTAACTTCAAATGGTCATAACTCCTATATTAGGATGATTTATATGTAGTTCCAGTTATGTTTGGAAAGCTCTTGGAATGATCTTTCCAACGCTTTCGAGTTTGCTCAATTCCGAGTTCGTATGAGTGAGTTATGCCCTTTGGAAGTTGGGTTGTTGGCAGTGCAGTTTAGTCCAAATTTGTAAGGGTATTTTGGTCTTTTCCCTAGCCATTTCTTTTGGTTATATTGAGGTGTTAGACTGATTTTAAATCAGTTTTTCCTTTTTAAAGTGAGAGTTAGGGCTTTTGAGAGAAGAGAGAAAGAAGAGGAGAAAGAGAAGAAGAAGCAAGGTTTACGTCAAGATCGTCGTGATTTTCGTCGGGGGTGATCCCTATTAAGGTATGTGAGATCGTAGTGTTGGGTTGGTTCTTTTCCCTACGGAAAACTTGTTTTATTTTCGAGAAAAGTTTGATTGTGGTTGTTGAATTCTTGTGGTGGTGTTGTTGAAGTTAGTGTTGGTTTGGTACATGTTTCCGGTTGTGTTTTTGAGTTGAAATCTATTGTATGTTGAGGGGTTTTATGATTCTAAGTGTTTGGGGCTGGAACCATTGAAGTTAAGGAGGTTTAGAGTTGGAATAATGAAGGAGAAAAGTCGAGTTTTCTGGGGAAAAGGGGGGCGCGTCGCACCAGCCATCGCTCCCCAAAAAGGGTTCTGAACTTCCACCCCTGGGGCGCTGCGCTTGCCAGTGCGCCACATCAGGCCTTCTGAACTTTGAGGGTTGGCGCCCCGCGCCTCTCAGAGCGCCAAGGACGCCAATTCTCCCCATTCATTTCCCACTTTTTCATACATGTTCCTTGGTAATGTACCTATGTTTTATAGTTGTTTTCAGCACTCTAAGGTACTCCTAAACATCCTGAACTCATCCATAAACATGTGATCATACACCTTGAATTCATAATTCAATTCAAGGAGAGTTCGGATCCAAGTCAAGTGAAGTTAAGAGTCAAACTTAGAAGTTAAGAAGCAAGTCAAAGCAAGTCTTTAAAGTTTTTCAAGAGTCTTTAATGTTTTAACTTTATTTGAGGCTCAAGTTTTAAGTTAAGTAAAGAGTGTAAAGTTTTAAGTTAAGTAAAGAGTATAGAGTTGTTAAGTCGAGAGTATAGAGTCAAGTTCATTTCTCAAAAGTTATTAGGGAACTAAGTATTCCCAAAGAAGTTTATAAATGTTTTCACATTTAAGACAAGAGGAAACTGAGATTTCCAAAAGAGTTTTGAGCAGTTTGAGTACTATCTCTTTTAAGAAAAGATGAGTTTTTCGAAAGAGTTTCTAAAACATGATTAGTATGACAATCGAGTATGTCATCAATGTGTAAACAGTATGGTCTCTAGATATACCATCAATGTTTATGCATCATGACTTCCCGAGTCATCAATGATCATATTAAAATATGATTTTGATATGTTTTTTTTAGAAAGAGTTTTCAAGAGCAATTACCTCTTTTAAGAGGGTAGTTTGAGCAATTATTTCAACTAAAGAAAGAAGTTTGTTTTTAAAGCTTATAAGCTAAAGTATATTTTTGGGAGTAGTCTTGAGCACCGAATTGGGGACACGAGTTCATATTAACTCAACTCTCCATAAGAACCATGTGGCCAACATGGGATCTCTCGGGTCATACTTTTTAGGTGATCACGTAAGTTAAGCTAGTGGATCCACTAAGTTACAGTAGTTCTATATGACGGCAAAGTATATGACAATTCTGGCAGCGTGGGCAAGACGTTGTGTCACCACTTAGGTTCATAGTGGTGGTTGTCGGTTAGAGAAACACCCATAGTAGAAATTGCACGGTTCCTCGAGGGGTTCTGCTTAGTATGGATGGGGGTATGAGACTTCATTCATGCATTGCACAAGTAGACTTTGAGAGGGAGCATGGTATTTTTATGATATTATAAATATGATTTTTACATCATGTTTTAATAGTTTTACAAGCTTTATATATTGCATGTGTCTTATTGCTTTATATTAAGTTTAGGTTATTCATGAGTTGAATAGAGCCAAGGTAAGTGTTCTCTTGTACTCCTTTCAAGCTTAAGTTGTTGTTTAACGGTTTCGTACATTCCATGTACTGATGTCAGTTGGCCTGCATCTTATTTATGATGCAGACGCAGGTACTCATAATCATCATCCAGCACGCCGTTGATCTAGTTGAGCACTCCAGAGTCAGTGGTAAGCCTCCCTGCATTCCGGAGGACTCTGTTATTTCGTTTTTCCTAGTTTTGCTTTATTAGGATGTTGTGGGGTTTGTCCCAACATCCATCTCAGTGTTATAGAGGCTTCATAGACAGTCAGTCAGTTAGTTTTGAGTCTCTCATCTTTGCATGTATATAAATATTCTATTTTGAGACGAGTTGCCTTTTTGGCCAGTTTTTATCAGTTAGGTTGTTTTATGACCTTTCATTGCATTAAGTTATTCTGTTGAATTAAGTTTTCTGCTGAGTTAAGTAAGCCAGGCCAAGGGTTCGCTTGGGGGCCAGCAATGGTCTTCGAGTGCTGGCCACGTCCAGGGTGTAGGCTCGGGGCGTGACACCCAGATCTCACTTGCTCACTCACCTCTCTCACTTTATACAAACACAAATGTATATATTGTGTTTGTATAAAGTGAGAGAAAATTGTATATACAAATACAAATACATATTTTTTCGTCCTATACACTTATGATTATACAAATACGATCTTCCCCTGCCCAGTTTTCTTTTGTCCTTCTCTCTTTCTCGCTTTATACAAACACAAATTATACAATTGATCTTTTGTATATGTATACCAAAGCATATTATACAACTGCTTTCTTTTGTATATGTATAGCAAAATTATACATCTGCTTTCTTTTGTATATGTATAGCGAAATATACATATTTATGTTTGCTATGTAGCGCAATTATGCAAACTATAGTTATAGCATACACATATGATTTTTATGTTTGTTATATGTGAAAGTTACTCTATTTTTTCATCATATATACTTTTATTTAAAATCTAATTTTGTAGTTATTTTAGATGCAAAGTCATTAGGTACTGTTTATAATCAATTTGTTTTAACAATTCCTTTTCAAATAGTAATATATTTAATTCATTCAATCTCTCTGGAGACATTGTTGATCTTAAAGAAGATTTAATCAATTTTAATTTCGAAGAAACTTCTTTCGACTGAGGTAACGGTTATAGGAACTGTTAACATTATTCAATAAACAATATGTGTATTTGGAAAAGAATCAAGTCTTTTTATTTGATTGAGTATTTCTGTTAGATCATTATCTTCTGCTTGTATTATTTCCCTTAACACTTTTAATTCAAAAAATAAATCTAAACCATCAATATCAGAATAACTATTACATATTAAAGAAAGTTCAAGGTTAAGACAATATTTTTAAAATTCCATTGGGTAACTCGTTTTTACCCATTTAAAATGTGAGTCGAGTCGAGTCGAGTCGAGTAATTTATCCATTTTTATTTAACTCATTTTTTGATTGACTCATATTCGACTCGACTCGACTCGCTCGTTCGCCACTCCTAGATAGAAGCATACGTTAAGCTTGTCTTCTCCGGTCATTTCTTCAACATATTCCTTAATTTTGAAGGTCGACTCTTTAAGCTGAGGGGTGATCAATACTTCGATAAGCTATAATGACGCAATATCTTCAAAACTGTCTGGGATCTCCACAAGCTCATCACATCTATGTATATGTAGTTTCTCGAGCACGGGAAAGGATTTCTCTGCATCAACCTGCCATTTAGAAAATTCTACACTAACCAATGTTAGAGATTTGAGATTCTGGAAGGTGACATCTTCCATGTTCCATTCTTTCCCCTCCTCGATGATTGTGTGAACTAGACTTAGTTCTTGAATCATCCAAGTCAATACAACAACAACAACAACATATTGTCATATTCAATATAGTCTGGAGAGGGTAGAGCGTATGCAAACCTTACCCCTACCTCAAAGGTACATAAACTGTTTCAGACAGAAACTAGGCTCAAGAAAAACAATCTTAAGCATGCAATCCCAAAAAGGAAGTAATGAAGATACAAGAAACAATAAACAAAAATAGCAGATAGAAATAGAACAAAAATTACAATAAAACAATATACTAATCGAGGTACAAGAAACAAGAGTAACATACCGATGAGTTGCTTGATAATTTCTCTATTTCTCCTTCATTTTCTTTTCCTATTTCCATGTATGCAATTCTCAAAATCTGAACAATTACTCTACTAATTAGTCTCTAATTAACACCAAAAATATCTAGAAAATATTAATTTGTAAAGAAGAAAGTATTAACACCCAAATATTCTTTAATAATCATACCTTAAAGTTGACAAAATGGGACAAAAGCAGTTGAAATAATTACTTTGCCAAAGACAAACTTGAAAGGCAAAAGAAGATTTAAAAAATTACTTTAGTACTCCCTCGGTCCATATTTAATTGTCATATTATGCTTTTAGAAAGTCAATTTTTTGCATATTAATATGATGAAAAAAATACATTATAAAATGTTAGTCAAAGTTGTTTGACTCTAAAAAAAGAAATCATAACAATTAAAAGTGAACGGAGGGAATAATTTATATTCCCTTATACATAAATTATTATTTCTGAACATGATATCAAATAGCACTTTTTTATTTTCAAATATTTGACCTTTTAATTTATAAATTACGTGAAAAATATTATAAATTATAATATATTAATAATTTAAAAAATATATGAATAAATTACATTAAAAAAAAAACTCATTTAACTCTCGAAATCCAAATACTATCACAGGATGGAGGCAGTAGTACACATTATCATCTTAGTCTTTGTAAATTAATTGTCATCTTCAAGTCTCTGTAATCAATTGTGGAAAATATATTATTTTACACTCCACTTGTTTTGAGATTACCTCTAAAAAAATTTATTTTATTTTTTGGGTTGGTAAACTTCCCTATCTGATTCCAATTGGATGTTCTTTTAGGGTGTGCCTCATAGAAAAAGAAAATATTATTTTAAAAATATTTGTGTATGAGACGTGAGAGTTGAGTGATGGGTGTGTGAGGCTACGCGGGTGAGGGTGATGATGAGGTGTATTGAGAGTGGAAAGAACACATTTAATGAGAGTGTCACTTATATACATTTAAAAAAAAAAAAAAGTCATTAAGCTGTCTCAACTCATCCTTCTTATGTCTGGGTAAAACTTATCCGCACCTGGTGTTTACATCAATCAAATACATGCACGTCATGTGTTTAAATTTATAGTTCATTTTACTTAATCTCAATTAATTAACATGTGTTTTACTTCATTAAATCACGTAATAATGAAAGTTACATTAGTTTAATGTAAACACCCGGTGTGGGTAAATTTTTTCCGTATCGCAGACATTCGATGCTTATTGCATGACAAATAAATTTTGAAAGGTGTTTAGATGATCATTTTGTAATTTACCGCCCTGTTAAAAGCCTATATTAAACACTTAATTAACTTAATAAAGTATTAGTGTGTAAATGACTTTTCATGCAATTAGAGGGGTATCTTATGTTTTTTTCCCTTGATTAAACAATATAAAATGAGACTAAAAAGAAAATATAAAAAGATGACTTTAGTCTAAAGTAGTCTTGTGAATTGTCTTTTCATATTGTCCGATTCTCAATGTCTAATTATTTCTTCTTTCTAATGCCAATAATACTCCAATTCTCAATTCCTTTAAGCACTTCTCATACACAAATTTTTTGAAATATATTAATTTATTAAAATATTTGACTGGTCAATTTTTTTTCTTTAGAAAAATGAGTTTTTTTATTTATAAAAAAAAAAGACTTTTCTAATAAAAGCAGGAGAAACAAGTTTTACAAATATTTACTTATTTTAAAACGAAGGGAGTAACACCTCGCTGCTCAAACCGAATAGGAATCATAAAAGTGCATGTTTTGACTTTTAAATGGGTTGGTCTTTAACTTTTGTCTTTTAACAATCAAATTTATACCTAATAAGATATAAGTTTTTTAGCAAATGAAATCATATCCCGACATAATTATAAAATATTATGATATGAAAATATAAATTTATCCACCTAAATAAAGGCAAATAAACAAAAATGCCTTTGCCGTCAATATTTGAACAAAAATGCCTTTGCCGTTAAAAATGCATTTGCCGTCAATTATTATTTCTAAACATGATAGTATCACATAACACTTTTTTTATTTTCAAATATTTAACCTTTTAATTTATAAATTATGTGAAAAATATTATAAATTATAATAAATTAATAATTTAAAAATGGAAAAATTAGATTAAAAAAAACTCATTTAACTCTCGAAATTCGAATACTATCACAGGATGGAGGCAGTAGAATACATTATCAGCTTAGTCTTTGTAAATTAATTGTCATCTTCAAGTCTCTATAATCAATTGTGGAAAATATAATATTTTACACTCCACTTGTTTGGGGACTACCTATAAAAAATTCTTTTTTTTTTTTTGGTTTGTGAACTTCCCTATCTGATTCCAATTGGATGTTCTTTTTGGGCGTGCTCGACAGGAAAAGAAAATATTATTCTAAATATATTTGTGTATAAGACGTGAGAGTTGAGTTGTGGGTGTGTGGGGCTACGCGGGTGAGGATGATGATGAGGTGTATTGAGAGTAGAAAAAACACATATAACAGAGTGTCACTTGTATAATTTATTTATTTTTCCTAAAAAAAAGTCATTAAGCTGTCTCAACTCGCTCTCCTTATGTACCGCAGATGCTTATTGCATGACACATAAATTTTAAAAAGTGTCTAGAAAATGACTTTTTAAAAGGGTATCTTGTGTAAATGACTTTTCATGCAATTATAAGGGTATCTTGTGTCTTTTTTCCCTTGATTAAACAATATAAGATGATAATGCGTAACTTTTGACCATGAGACTAAAAAGAAAATATAAAAAAATGACTAGTCTAAAGTAGTCCTGTGAATTGTCCTTTTATATTGTCTAATTATTTTTCCTTTCTAGTAGTACCAATAATACTCCAATTCTCAAATCCCTTTAAGGACTTCTCATACACAATCTTTTTTGAAATATATCAATTTTTTACAATATGATTGGCCAATTTTTTTATTTAGAAAAGTGAGTTTTTTATTTATAAAAATAAAGGAAAATGACTTTTCTAATAAAAGGCAGGAGAAACAAGTTTCACAAGTGACATTCTAAAATACCACTTATTTTGAAACAAAGGGAGTAACACCTCACTGCTGAGACCAAATAGGAATTATACAATTGCATGTTTTGACTTTTAAATGGGCTAGTCTTTAACTTTTTTCTTTTAACAATCAAATTTATACCTAACAAGATATAAGTTTTTTAGCAACTGAAATCATATCTCGACATAATTTATACAATATTATGATAAGAAAATATAAACTTATCCTCCTCGAAAAAAATTATTCAAAAGTGCAAATGACTAAATAGGAACCCCACCTAGTGAGACATTATTAGTGGGCTTATCTTTAATCAACAAGAGTTAGGCCTATATAAATTATTTACATTAATAGAGGTCAAATGTACAAGGCACGTTCCAAGAACTAGTAACTTATAAGAATCGATGATTTAATCTTTATTTATATACACAAAATCATCTGCTATAGTTGAATTTATAAGAATACACGAATTAGATTGATCATGTAAATTAAAAAAATCACAAAAATAGCATGGTAAAATGAATATAAGGGTGGTTCATGAGAAGACATGCTGGTTATATTATAAAGTTATATAACAACCATGTCGTCGTTTGGTTGAATTTTTTATAATGATATTTTACTTGATGATGGGAATGTATATAACTAAAATCTTTTTTTTTCTTTCTTTGTCAAACAAGTTTTATTTGTGTGCTTTTATGTTAAGCACAATTACCTATAGATCAATGGCAACTATGGGATACTTAATGTATGGACAAAATTTAATGTCACAAATAACATTAAATTTCCCTACCGGGAAAATTAGTTTGAAAATCGCGATATATACTACACTCGTTAATCCAATAACAAAGTATGCTCTTGTCGTCTCTCTAATTGTAATGGCTATTGAAGATAAAATGCCTTTACGAAAGAGTAAATTTATCGTGAGATACTTCATCAGAACATTTTTGGTCATCAGCACAGTCACTATGGCGTTAACCGTTCCATTTTTTGGATATGTCATGACATTTACGGACGAGCTTTTGGGCGTTACCGTGTCGATATTGTTACCATGCCTATGCTATCTCAAGATAAAAAGCCTTCATATTTGGAAGTTATGTTTATTGGGATGATTTTGGTTTTTGATTCTGCAGCTGCCATATCTGGAACTTACACTTTTTTGAAAAACATTATTAGTCTTGTCTAGATGTGACAGAAGAATGGTTTGGACATAATTTGGATGGGTCAGAATGGACTGAATCAATAGGTCGTTGCTCAATCATGTCCTTGAATGCTCTTTTTGGGAGTGCTCGGTAGGGAAAGAAAATATTATTCTAAAAATATTTGTGTATAAGACGTGAGAGTTGAGTGGTGGGTGTGTGGGGCTACGCGAGTGAGGGTGATGATGAGGTGTATTGAGAGTGAAAAGAACACATTTAATAATGAGTGTCACTTGTATAATTTTTTTATTTTTTTTTAAAAGTCATTAAGTTGTCCCAACTCATTCTCCTTATGTATCGCAGACATTCGATGCTTATTGCATGACACATAAATTTTAAAAGGTGTTTAGATGATCATTTTGTAACTTAATGTCATGTTAAAAGCCTATATTAAACACTTAACGTAATAAAGTATTAGTGTGTAAATGATTTTTCATGCAATTATAGGGGTATTTTATGTCCTTTTCCCTTGAATAAACAATATAAGATGATAATGTGTAACTTTTGACCATGAGACAAACGAAAATATAAAAAAAAAAATGACTTTAGTCTAAAGTAGTCTTGTGAATTGTCTTTTTATATTATCCATTCTCAATGTCTAATTATTTCTTCTTTCTAGCACCAATAATACTCCAATTCTCAATTCCTTTAAGCACTTCTCATAGGCAATTTTTTTTAAAATGAATTTTTGATTTATAAAAATAAAAAAAATAACTTTTCTAATGAATGCCGGAGAAATAAGTTTTACAAGTGACATTCTAAAACACTACTTATTTTGAAATGGAGGGAGTAACACCTCACTGCTCAGACCAAATAGGAATCATAAAATTGCATGTTTTGACTTTTAAATGGGCTTGCCTTTAACTTTTGTCTTTTAACAATCAAATATATACCCAACAAGATATAATTTTTTTACCAATTGAAATCATATCCCGACATAATTTATAAAATATTATGATACGATAATATAAGCTTATCCAACTAAATAAAGAGAAAGGGTAAAAAATGCCCTTAAACTATATAAAATAAACAAAAATGCCCTCAGTTTATGATTTGGTCCAAAAATGCCCTTGCCGTCAATACTTCCGTCCATAAATGCCCTTATTGTTATTAAATAGATCAACAATGCCCATTTTCAAAATAAATATATTATTGATTTTCTTTTTAACACATTCTTTTTCTAATAATATTTTTTAAAATTAGCAAATATTTATCCTACTTCAATTCAGAAAAAAATAAAAAATAAAAAAATTTCTTGTTTTATTATAATTATTTTTTATCATTATATAAATAAAAATTAATGATGGATATACTATAATCTTTATCGTCCGTCAAAAGGGTACATGAAGTTATTCTATTTTAATTGATAACATGAGATTAAGAAGAAAAAAAAATTCCAATATTTTTATTTGTTAAAGTAATTTTTTCAACAAAAAAAAAACAAGAATATAGTTCTTTTAATATATTTTAATTAGGAAGAAGGTGTGTTTAAAAAGAAAAAAATAATATATTTATTTTGAAAAAGGTCATTTTTGACTCATTTAGTAACTATAGGGCATTTTTTGACCCATAGGCATTATTGCATTAGGATTTCGGTGAATGTTGGACGTTGTGCAGAGGGCATTGGTTACCCCTCTCATTATTCCATTCTTGTCCAGAGTTTGTTGAGTTACACTTTTGTGATTATGCTGGAGGGGACAAGTCAAGAAGGACTAGTGTTGGACCGATGAAAACATATGCTGCAGTGAACTTGAATCTCCAATTAAAGGGAGCGAGATATTTGTGCCTCGGTCTGAAGAGATTTTATTTTGTAATCTTGTAATTGTGTTATTTTGTAAATTTTCACTAACAAAAACTCTATCTAGCTAGATATATGTAGAAAGTTTATGTGGAATTGAAAGGTGTTTGGAGGAGTCAATGTAAATAGAGTCGCACATTATGTAAATATCGTCCAATTGAATGATCTAAAGATTCAAGTTTAATTTGTGTCCGATTTCGTTGACAACATCATTATGTATATTACGGACAGCCCAATACTATAATCATTGGTGAGTCTTGTTCTTGATCTTGCTCAGCTGGAGTTATTGCTTGTGGTACCCTATCAATATTTTGAGTGGCAATCCACTTCGTAACCCAACAAGATGATTGTGAGAGAAATTTAAGTGACACAATATTGTTGTTGTGGGATTGTTCCCTCTAAATTATTGCTTCTCAAATCTAGCACTTTCAATGTTTTTCAGATTGAAGATCAGATATATAGCTGAAGCAATATATAGGACCTTCCAGCTTATAATTTTGTTTTAGAATAATGTTTCCACTCAAATTAAAGTGTTTGTTATACTCATGTCCAAATTAGATGTCTAAATGATTCAGGTATCAGTTAAAAAAGAACCGTAACAACAACAACATAATGTGATCTAACCAACGCGGGCTTCAAGGAAATGAACAGGCAGCTAGTTAACATGATCATGAGGTTAAACTACAGGATTACATCTACTTATTAGTTAATTAGGTTCCCTCTTCCTGTCTTAGTACTATCTATATGTAAAATAAAAACTAATTGAAATTCATGTCTAGTTATGTTCCCTTTTCATCCATTCATTCCCAAGTTGTCATTCTCAAAATACCCCTTCTACTAAACAACTAAACATTCCAACTTCGAGAATGCACATCTAGACATCTCAACGTTGACATAACACATATATTACGAAAGGTGTCTAGATGATGCAGATTGAAGAACCTGAAATGGAAACACCTTTTTTTCCAAGATAAGATGCAGATTGAAGAACCTGAAATGGAACTTAACGTTTCTCTAGATAGATTATAAACTATTTCTTGGCAACTTGGACAACTTATAAGTATTCAGCATCAAGTTCTCTTAGAATTTCTGTTCCTGTTAAGGAAAAGATCTACGCTTTCAATGACCAATAAATAACAGTATAATCCCACAAGTGAAGTCTGGGAAGGGAAGAGTATACGCAGATATTACCCTTACCTTGATAGGTAGAGAGGCAATTTTCGATAGATCCTTAGCTCAAGGAAAGCAAAAACATAACATTTATGAAGACATAAGCAGAGTAACAACAACATGATATATAGTAAGAAAATAGAGGCATAAGAGGACGAGTAGTAACAGAAAACTAAGAATGAGATATACAGAAATAGTATCAGTGAAATCATGAAGATTTTAAGCTTGCTTTGAACATGATATAATATAAACTATGACATGTAGTTTGAAATCATGAAGATTTTAAAATTTCAAACAAAATTTTATCATTTGTCCAAAATTATCCTAAATCTCTTCATAGTTAACCTCGTGATGGTCAATGTGGATGATGCTGAGATAGTTGGGATTCCTAGACGCATGTATTGGTTTGTACTCGTAGGAACAAAAACAATCTTGTTGGGAGAGTCATTTCCGAAATAGACCATACAAAATTGTGGAAATTCAAATTTAATTGGACTACAATATAAATACTGAAAGAGAAATTTTTTTAAAAAAAGGACTCGTACATGAGAAAATAGCCAAAGTTGGAGTTATATCAATTCACTTTGTATCAGTATATCAATTTGTTCTAATATAAAGTGAACATATACAATAAATATAAAGCGAATTGATTAACTATTACTACATTTGATAATTAGCCAAATTATCGTTGTGATAAATAATTAAGACCAAAAAGTACCATTATTTTCGAAATTTTGTCTAATTTTATTTTCAAGTTAAATGAACTTGGGTTGATCAATTAAGCATTGGGCCTAAAGTATTACTAAATGATGGATCAAACCTAATAAGTGTTCTGCTTTATGCTTAACGGAGTAAGTGATAAATACTCATACATTCTTGTTAAATACAAAGTCATTCATCTATCAATGATTTTGGAGGGTCACCTATCCAACATATATTCAGAGAAGTCAACATCGTAACTGATATTTTGTCTAAAAATGATTATTCCAATATTGTTATTACTATATATACCATCATGTATTAGCTAGAACGTGTCGATTAAAATGAGAAGTTCAAAATTAAATTCAAAGGTCATATTTTATATTGTCTTCTAGCTCGACTTTTAGTGTCACTCTAACGTGGGGTACTTTGAGCTTGTCCCCATCCAACCAATTCTGAAATACAAAGAAGTAAACAACTAGAAATAAAATGAATATAATTATTTAATAACACAATATATACAAAATATATATATCACAATTACTTGTACGTAGAAGATAAATTAAATCCAAAGGTCATATTCTATAAATATTCACCTTTTTAGGACCACTAATGTATTAGTCAAGGAACAATGACTAACATTTGGCTAATTTTCTTTTAGAGTAAAGATTCTAGGAATTTTGTTTTGAATCAAACAGCAAATTAGTAAACATAATTATTATCTTTGTCCTTCACGTTGGGAGAAAAAAATGGAGATTTTGGATTATTCTTTGTCCATTTGTTGATTCTTGAAAATAAGTGCACAAAGAATCTATATGTGGATTTTCTATTCTCCAAAATCATACTTTTGGATTCACATTTTAAGAAGCCATGCATAATACATAAATATACACTTTTAACTTGATTTCAGTTGATAATAATTAAACTTATATAACGTTGAACAAGCTAAGTAAACACACATATCTTACATGACACAATATATCCTATTTAATATAATACAAAATCAATTCATTTATGTATTATACCTTCTTGAAATGAAAATCTTACGCGGATCGAATTAATTAATCAAAACTTCAATACGTGTATTGGACACTGATAAAAAAAACAAAAGGAAAAAATGTCCACCAAATCAATCCTATAGTAAGACATCATAGTCAAAAGAAAATTTTGCAATTCTCTACAAATTATTATATTAAATAAAAAGGAAGAAGTGGAACTTTATGAAAAACACTAGGAAAATTTCCCTCATGTCAAAAAAACTAGCTCGTTGAATTTCCGAAATGATTTTTTCCTATATATTCCAATATTAATTAAGAATAGCAAAAAAAGTAGATTCGTATAAAAATTTAAAATATTTTGAGGATAATATTCTCAATGTAAATTAAATGAAAACACTATATAAAACACCAAAAAATAGAGAAGAGGATTGGAATGAGATAGAAAAATATTACTGTGATAAAAAGTGTAAACTTTGAGTGTGTGAAGATGGCTTGTGACTTCTTGCCCCTTTTGCGTCTATTGTTGCTTCTGAATCGACATTTAGCACCACAGGTTGATTAATCTGCGATGAGTATCGATCGATTCGATTTTAAAGTTTAATTTATCGGTTCGTAGATATGCTAAAGTATTATAGAACCATCAAGTATTAACTTATCAGGTATCAGTTATTGATCGGTTCTCGATTTAACCGTTAAGATTTGACAAAAAAAAGTCAATGAAAATCACTTATAAACAAGGTAACAAACCAAATTAACCATGCACATGACTTGACAAATTTTGCATCTTTCTCAAAAGTATAAACATAGACACATTGTAGAGTAATCGAGAATTTGAGACAACTAGAAATAAAAAATGAAAATAAACTCTTAGTTAAAAACTTTATATATCGAATGATATAAATATAATTTATTGTAATTTTCGATCGGGTTATTATTTAATTAATCCGTTAAAAAAATACCTCAAACCGTTAAGATCAATAATCTGATAATGGAAAAAATCTAAACTATTACCGAAACCGCTGAAGCAATAAAATTTCATATCCAATTAACGTTGCTTAATAAAGAGGAAGAACCAGAGTCAAGTTTCATGTCCAACAAATTGCTTTATGTAAAATAATATTTTAATTTTTGTACTAGATAGAATCCATTCTTGTTTATTATTAATTAAAAGTTTAGTATTGTAGTACTATAAGATACTCATTATAATAAAGATGTGCAAAAACGTGTGGATTGATATATTCCAAAATTAACAAAAAAGAAATTCCCATACAAATTGAGACTTTAATTTAGTATAAATGAGGTTTGATTCTAAAGGACATTTTTAATGGATGCAAACTATTTTCTAAAATTATAGTAGTAAGTGTATGCATGTGCAAATTGAGTTATTATTTTAATGAAAAACATAGATAACTATTACTTACATATTAGATTTAAATGTTTCAATACAAAAGTTGAATAGTAAAAACAATTGATAGAAAATTATATAATGAAAAATAAAGAGAAGAAAATAATAAGAGACTAATAGGTATATTTTGTATAGGTATCCTAGAATTAGAAGAACCTTGTCTTCCTTAACGATCGAAATAAAAAACATCTTTTAGCGGTAATAAATATATACATTAACAAAGAGTGATAATATTTTTTATCAACATTTATTAATTGCCATTAGATTCAATGTCGCTATAGGTTTTAGAGATATTTACAAAGAATGTAACTTGCTTCTAAAAATACATATTTAACGACGATATCCGTATAGAAGAATATGATGAAATAGGGCAGAGCGGAACCAAATAGGACAAAATTTTCTTTAAATATAATACCAAAATGAATAGGCATACACGAATAAAGTTTTAGCTGGTCAAAACTTACCTTATAGGATGAACAAACTTCTTTTGGGTGTTAATTCGTTCAGAAGCTTGTTGATCTAGAAACTTGTCAGTCCTGCTTCTTAGCGTATCATGGGGATTACAGTGTCATTAATAATCAAATGAGAAATTAAATTATTATTTTTTTCAAATATAAAAATATACATAATTTTTTAAAGCTATTAAAAAGAGTGAGAAATGCAAAATATTTCAACGTCCCTCTCCTTACCATCAAGTGGTTGAGCGCCCCCTTGCAGAACGCCATCACCTACATCTCCATGAGTTTGAGAATCTATAGCTTTTTATTGATTGAGTTTTGAATTATTAATTAAAAATATATAGATAGAATATTTTTATTCTAGGTATATTTGCCAAAATCCAATATATAAACTAGCATTTTGATGTTAATTTGGCACTCAAATAATATGGAATCCCATAGTGTGGAGAAAATAGAGACTCAAAATCAGATTCCACAAATTATGGAGCCTAGTAAAGGAACCTCTTTCTTTAGAACATGTTTCAATGGTATTAATGCATTATCAGGTAACATCTCATTATTTTATTTTATTTTTTTGTTATTTTCAAGACATACCCAAAAGTAAAAATAAGTCATAATCACTTAATTTATGGAAGATATGATCCAAGAATCAAGATAGGAGGACATGATGGTCGTGAATTGGTGTAAAAAGGCTAGTAGATAGTCGTGTTGTCTAGTTTTCCTTATCAGTGGTATTAGTATTTTTCCGCCTACTTTCTTATACTTCTTATTTTTATATGATGTTTCTTTTATTTCAGTTATCGTATTATTTGTTGGTGCTACTGGTATTCTTTTTTCCTTCTTGTTTTGTTATGCTTTAGTTGAGTTAAGGTTGTATCGGAAACAACCTCTCTACCCTCATAAGGTAGGGATAATATTGCATGTACACTAAATACCCTCTTCAAACACTACTTGTTAGGATTCCACTGGATATGTTGTTGTATAATTTAATTGAAGTTATAAGCACCGATAAAGTAAACATTTTAATTATGTTACTTATTATTATTTCTATCGTCTTACCTATGAGTATATCACAAAGATAAATAAATTTATCTGTAGTCACCTTATATGTGATCTGACTGTATAAATATACACTAACTCAGATGCATAAAACTTGAACTCTTTTTTCTTCTTTCATATAGGTATTGGAATAATATCAGTATCCTATGCACTTTCACAAGGAGGATGGTTATGTTTGATGCTACTTTTTTTAGTAGCAATTATATGTTGTTACACAGGATTACTTTTACAAAAATGCATGAGTGTTTCACCATCAATTAATACATATCCTGATATTGGTGAATTTGCTTTTGGTAACAAAGGAAGAATCTTGATATCAATTTTCTTATATCTTGAACTATACTTTGTTGCAATTGAATTCCTAATATTAGAAGGTGACAACTTGCAAAAATTATTCCCAAATGCAAAAATTCATTTTGGTTGTGTTAAAATTGTTGGAAGGGAAGTTTTTGTTTTATTAGTTTCTATTATAATATTGCCAACAACATGGTTGAAAAGTTTAGGTTTATTGGCTTATGTTTCTATTGGTGGAGTTTTGGCTTCAATTGTTTTGGTTTTTTCAATATTTTGGGTTGGTGCAATTGATGGTATTGGATTTGAAGAAAAAGGTGTGATTTGGAGATGGGATGGATTAATAAGTGCAATAAGTATGTATACATTTTGTTATTGTGGTCATGCTGTTTTCCCAACAATATGCAATTCCATGAAGGATAGGAGCCAATTTCCCAAGGTAATACTATCTTAAGTTATTGATAAATAAGTATTACTTCAGTTTCAGTTTATTTGGTATCGTTTAACTAAATACAAAGCTTAAGATAAAAGGAAATAATTTCTTTTGGAAGTTGTGGTTGAATATCGTTTCATTAAGGGCATAAAAGGAAATTTAAAGTAATGTCACTTTTCTGTTATTGAAAGATCGATGACATCTCTTTTGGGACGACATATTAAAATTATATTAAAGTACGTCATAAAATGAGATAGAGGAAGTATTACTCTCGCGCCACATAGAAAGTGCTCCAATACTTAGAAGTTGGAGAGAAGTACTCCAACCACAAAAATAGATAGAACAATACAAAAACATACAAAAAGACACAAAAATATACAGAACAAAGAACTTAGAGTGAGATTCAATAACTTTTCAATTTATAAATAAAATATTTTTGTTCAATATTTGATTGAATATAAAGTTGGCAAATGACATTTCAATTTATAAATAATTATATTTCTAATTATAAAAAAATGACATTTCATATTTTCTTATCTTATAATAAATGATAAATACCTTTGCTACAGCCTACATGTCATATTACAACAATAATCATAAACATATTTTACTTGATGGCATGTATATAAGTTAAATCCTTTTTCTTTTCTTTCTTTGTCAAACAGGTTTTATTTGTGTGCTTTATATTAAGCACAATTATCTATGGATCAATGGCAATTATGGGGTACTTAATGTATGGACAAAATTTAATGTCACAAATAACATTAAATCTCCCAACCGGGAAAATTAGTTCGAAAATTGCGATATATACGACACTCGTTAATCCAATAACAAAATATGCTCTTGTCATCTCTCCAATTGCAATGGCTATTGAAGATAAATTACCTTTACGAAAGAGAAAATTTATCGTGAGCTACTTCATCAGAACATTTTTGGTCATCAACACGGTCATTGTGGCATTAACCATTCCATTTTTTGGATATGTCATGACATTTACGGGCGCGCTTTTGGGCGTTACCGTGTCGATATTGTTACCATGCCTATGCTACCTCAAGATCAAGAAGCCTTCATATTTGGAAGTTATGTTTATTGGGATGGTTTTGGTTTTTGGTTCTTCAATTGCCATATCTGGAACTTACACTTCTTTGAAAAACATTATTAGTCATGTCTAGAGGTGACCGATGAATGGTTTGGACATAATTTGGATGGGTCAGAATAAGCTGAATCAATGGGTTGTTGCTCAATCATGTCCTAAGTTTATTTGGACTATAATGAGCCGAGTCAAGATGAGCTAAATAATGATTTGTAGCCCAAACCGCTCAACTTGACCCCTCTTTTTTTTTTTTTTTTTTTGAAATATTAATAAATATTATAAACCAATATTCCCAAACCAATCAAATATTATGTGCACATATTCAATTAGGGAATCAATTTGCATAACTTATATTTCCTGCTAAGCAAGTTAAATTCAAAGTCTAGTGACTTCACCGTTATAATGGGTAAAGTTTAGTTACTTTAATGTGTCAATCAATAAATTTGTGACTTTACTGCAACAATTTTTAACTTTTGAGGCACTTTAGCTCAAACAACCAACCCATGAAAGCATCCAGATGTATACAACTCAAAATCAACAGACCAATAACCAGTATTTCGCAAGCCGTGATGGAAATATCTATTGTTTTAAACATCTTCAAACCATTATTAATTATGTGGATGGAACACATAGGTCAAGCAAAACAAACAAAAATGATCACGTTGCATAGAAAAGGGAAGGACCTGACTATCTCCATCAAAAATATATAGCGGTGAATTCACGCGTATTAGACATTTTTATACACTCTGCCAAATGACGAAATTGGGATTTGAAATTGAGTTACTATGTAACTATCACTAGGGCCGTCTTAATCACTAGGCCATTAAAACCACCGCTTGGGGTCCCATATTTTTGGGGGCCCCCATTTCTTTTTAAAAGGTACTTATATATATACTTAAAAAAATTATATTTACTTTTAATTTTAAAAAAAAAAGGTGCAAGAAGTGAAAAAAAAAACATGCAAGAATTAAAAAAAAGAAAAAGAAGGTAAAAGTACTGTTAGTTTGATAGTTTTTAATTAAGGAATGGGTGGAACAATTTTTGGGAATACTAAACGTGCAAAAAAAAAAAAGGAGAAAGGTAAAGTGCTGTTAATTTTAATTAGGATCTAGGGAAATGAACAATTTTTGGAATAATTTCCGGGAGTGAGAAATCATGCTTCCTTATTTATCTCCCAAGACTTTAACCATATATTATTATATACCTTAATACTCATCTTTTTTTATTCTTTATTTTATTATTTTTATTCTTAATATTGAACTCTCTGCTACAAAATCTTTTGATATACTGTTGCTTACAAGTTTCAAGTTACAAAAGAACAAAATTTATTTTTGGGTATCTTCTTCGGATTTCAAGAAACAAGCAATCATTCTATTATTGAAGGAGTCAAGAAACACACCATTATTTTGATATTATTATATCAACTTATCAAATTTGTGAATCATGTTTTATTATTCTAACTTTATTTTATAGTTTTTCTTAAAAAATTGTTATTGTTGATATTCTTAGTTCATAAGCATATATATTCTTGTTTTAGTTAATATTACAATTTATTTAATTTAAATATGTCAACTAGAAAATATGATTCTAGTTTTACAAAAAGAGAGAAAAAGAGAAAACTTGAGGAATTAAATAAATCCCAAAAAGGAGCCCTTGATAGATTTTTAACAAATAATAAAAATTCTGAATTAAAAAATATTGGAGGGTGTTCTTCAAATGAACAAGTCACTAATCAAATTGAGTTAAATGATAACATCCAAGAAGAAAATCTAGAAGAAGTTGGTGAAAAATGTGACATAGTTCCCAATAATCAAGAACTCCTAAGTAATTTAAATAGTTGCATCCCTAAAAATATATATGACCCAAGTCAATGGAATAATACATAAACAAAATTGAGAGATCTATTAGTAGAAAAGGGACCAATTAGAATGATTGTTATAGATTTTTCAAATGATAAACACTTAAGACATTTTTCTACAACACACTATATTCAAAAATTGGCAAACGGAGAAAAGCATGAAAGAAAATGGTTAATTTACTCTAAAGATTTGGATAAAGTTTTTTGTTTTTGTTGTAAATTATTTAGCATAAGATGAGAATTTAAAATAACATTGTCTTAACCTTGAACTTTCTTTAACACATAATAGTTATTCTGATATTAATGGTTTAGATTTATTTTTTGAATTAAAAGTGTTAAGGGAAATAATACAAGTAGAAAATAATGATCTAATGGAAATACTCAATCAAATAAAAAGACTTGATTCTTTTCCTAATGCATGTATTACTTATATAATAATGTTAACAATTCCTATAACCATTGCCTCAGCCGAAAGAAGTTTATCGAAACTAAAATTGATAAAATCTTATCTAAGATAAACAATGTCTCAAGAGAGATTGAATGAATTAGCTATATTATCAATTGAAAAAGAATTACTAAAACAAATTAATTATAAAACAGTAATTAATGAATTTACATTTAAAAAAAGCTAGAAAAGTAGATTTTAAATAAAAGTATATAGGATGATTTTTCAAATTTTTTTTAGGACCCCTCTCTATGATTTGACTTTAGGCCTCCAATGTTATTGAATCGGCCCTGACTATTACAGCGGATAGTAAGAGTCTGGTGTTGAATGATTCGGGTGCAGTTTTCGGGTCACTTTCTTGGGTTGATGGAAAGCATGTGGTTCGGAGCCCCAACCCAAATGAGCCCATTGTAAATAGTAAACTAATCTTGATCCTGCAGTCGTTTGTTTTAATCAAGATTTATGGATACATGTGCTAATTAATCGCAGTCGCACAGCGCACAAACAAGTAGATTCTACACTTTTTAGAGTGGTTTTAAGTTTTTAACCTTAATTTATTGTGGCTTTAAAGTTTTTTGTGTTTCTTTTCTTCTCTGTTAAGTGATCAATAGTGGTTTCTTTTGACTTTAATAGTTGCTTTCCAATTGGCAAAATATATGATCAATTTAAGCTTCAATGAAAGATTAAGTTCATTATTATGAAATGGTCAACCTACCTTTTAGATAATTTTTTTAAGGTAATGATAAATGGTATAAGTAATCAATCAATTAATTAGTGGTTTCGGCCCATGATTTTTAGATAATGATATTGTACTATGGGTGATTTTTGATATTCTATTTAACGTATTTCTTAGTTATTAAGTTTAAGGATGGTAAATTATTTTTTAGATGAGGGTTGTAAATTTTCAAATACTTATTCACAAAATGAATTTCACTATTCATTAATTTTCCGGTCACCACAACCCTGGATTCTGGCCAATCTCCGACAACCCAAAACCCCCATTCATTTTCTTTCTTTTTCAGGCAAAACGCCACCACCAAATGACCCCCAAACCAGTGAACAGACACATCCATTACGCCTCCGTTTTCCAGCAAACAGCAACCAAGCAATCCCAAACCTCCACCCTTTTTCTCCGACCAAAACTCGTCGGAAAACAACCAGCCTCCACCACCTCAAATCCCACCAGATCCCTCACCTTCCCTCTTCTCAAGCGAGCAAACCAACTCCGAAATAACCCAAAACAACCACATCCAAAAATCCCCTTTGCTTTTTCCCATTTTTCCGGTAGAAGCTCCGGCGAGGAGCCCAAAGCTCCGATGAACTGGCTCTAAACAACACCAGATCCCTTCCCCTTTTACGATTTTCCTTTATTTTTAGGTGTTCCGATGTAGTATCAACGAGCGACCAGTGAACCCCAAGCACCGGGCGAAACCATCCGTCCAAACACCTCCCAGATTTCGCCCCAATACCCCATTCCCCACCTTCTTCCGACGGAGCAACAACAAGCAGTGACCACTATGAGCACGACCAGATCTAATCGGGTTCACGTTTCCAGCAAACCCCGGCGAGCAGCAAGCTCCAAACCACCATGACACCAGGAACAGTGTGCTGTACTCTCTTTCCCATTTTTCTTTTTAATATCTTACTGTTAAATAATTCAAAGCTTGATGAATTTTTTCTTCTCAAATTTGTACTGTTGGGTTGCATTAATAGACTGTGATTATCTTTGATTTGTTGTTATTTGCTGTTGAATAGTTTATTGTTGATAGTATTATTTCTAGATCTGGCCGGAATATGTCATATTCCAGTGAACTCCATTATATGTTTTGTTGGTTAAGCTTTAGTTATAATTCTATTTTTGGCGGCTAAATATTTAATTATGGAAGCTATTTTTCTAAGTATCTATATATTTTTCTCGTGCTTGTTATTATTGAAATGTTTGTCATTACTCACTTTGTTTAAGATATAATATTATTTTATTTTATAGACGATGTTTAGCTATAATTTTATTTTATAATATTTGTTGATGTTGCTATTGTTCATTATTGTCATTGCTTCCTTTTTCTTTTGTTGCTTTGAATGTTTTATATTTCATTTGTTCCCAATTGATTTGAAAAGGCATAAAAATTGACTAATGATTTTACATATTAGTTTTTTGTTAGTGATTAGCCATTTTGGATGTCTTATCATGTTATTTATTTGTTTGTTTATTTATTTATTTTGGGTTCTATGATGACCGCAAGTTTTACGTTTGTTTCATTTATTGGTTGTTGCTTTACTTTTGTTAATAAATTACTATTCATCAGTTGTTTACTATTCTCATGTTTGGTTGGGCTAAATGTTTTAGAAAATATTTTCCAAATCAACTCATTTTTCTCAAATTTAAGGAAAATGACTTTCCTTCTAAACTTAAGGAAAACATTTTCCAAAACTCTCTTCCAACTTCAAATTACAATTATTTTTTTGTTGAAAAAATCAATTTATTTTGTTCCTACCTCAAATTACCCCCCAAAAAAATAATAATTTTCAAGCTTGTTTTTAAATTCAATTTTTTTACCCCCACCCTCACCCCTACCCCCACCCCCTTCCAAAAAAATATTAAAAATTGTTTTTAAAAGATATTTCTAATTTCAATTTTTTATTTTTTTACCCACCACCCACTACCTTCGGGGGGGGGGGGGGGGGGGGGGGGGGGGGGGGGGGGGGGGGGGGGGGGGGGGGGGGGGGGGGGGGGGGGGGGGGGGGGGGGGGGGGGGGG